>JARDXD010000549.1:0-35650 GCA_029218145.1 Aphanocladium album
GTGCTGGATGGGGCGGGTTGGGCAGGTTTTACAGTGGTTCAGCGCTAGGGATGTCGCTGGGTGTGCGCTGAGGATGGGATACTCCAGCACTTGATGCCTTTCCTCCGCATCTTTCCTGCAGGTACCTTAACTCATTAGATACGTGCTCTCTAGACCCATTGTAGCCGTCTGGACAAGATGCTCCAGCCAAAGGGGCATGCTGCTGAGCTAAGATGGACTTGCTGACTCCATCAAGGCAAATACCGCATATTGGTGCAACCTGTATACTCTCAAGTACCTAATCATCTTACCGGTAAGAAGAGGAATCATTACTGAGAGATATAGCGGATTTACTTTTTGTTTTCAATATTTCTTTCCGTCTAGCTCCCGGAGTCTTCAAGCACATCTGTAATGGGACAACCTGCGCTGCTGTGCTGCATAGTAACACCATGCTGGACACCACCCTAACAGGACTCCCATCTCGTACTTTGCTCCCAAGAAGCAAATTTTCCTCCATCAGATTACACAATTATGTCGTGGTCAGCAACCATGATTCTCACCATCCGCCGGACCTTCCTCCGTAAGCCCATAAATATTTGGTACCAGCACCGAGTGTACAAGGTCCGCCGTCTCCAGCCACAAACTGCGCCACAGCACACCCTTGAATGCCTCGGTCCAGAGTGTGCTGTGTCAGTGTTTGCTATACGTACAGCAAGCGACTTTTCTAAGACAGCCGATTTGCCTGCACCTAGCCGTTGAGTCGCAGTCGCATGTTTGCAGGCCAGCCCAGGGTGCTTGCTTGCAGCCCGCATACCCCGGATCCGTTCACCCAGGACAAGGTGTGGCGCAAGCCGAGGGACACACTCGCAGAGACCCCACGCGACCTCAAGATGCTCATTTCTACAATGTAAAAACCATCATGACCACAATGGTTAAAAACAGTTTTTCCCGCCCCAAACAATTGGTTTCCAACCCTTTCCCTTAATCACTCCCAAAATCAATTCTCGGCATTTCATAAGTCAATTCTTTTCTTACTAGCATCATCCCTTTCCATACGTCCTCCCCCCACCAAACACCTACCTGCATGCACCCATAACCAAGTCTTCCCTCGACCTTTTTTTTATTGCCGACCGCTGCACTATTCATCCCACCTTGCAGCAGCAGCAGCACCACCCCCCCAACCGAACGTCATGCCGGCCACCACCACTGCCCTGGCTAGATCTGGCATCCTGTCCCTGGCACGTGCCACCACCACCAACACACTCACCAAGGCCATCTTCAACGGCACTCTTCTTCACCACAATGCCTCTTTCATAAATTCTTCCTCATTAATAATACCCTCCTCCCCCTCATTCCGCCATGGCCAGGTGCGCTGCTCGTCGCACTCACCCATGGGCGCCGCGCCCCCCAACCCGCGCAAAAAGGTCACCATCAACACCCTGAAAGCGCAGCACAAAAAGGGCGACCCCATCACCGTCCTCACCGCGCACGACTTTCCCAGCGCCATGGTCGCCGACCACGCCGGCATGGACATTGTCCTCGTCGGCGACAGCCTGGCCATGGTCGCCATGGGCATGGACGACACGAGCGAGGTCCTCGTGGAAGAGATGCTCTTACACTGCCGCTCCGTCGCGCGCGCCGCCAAATCCGCATTTACTGTAAGCATTTGCATGACACGTTCTGATTTTATTATTTTTTATTATTTTCATTATTATTTTTTTCCAATTGTCTAACACTGCGTGCAGATTGGCGACTTGCCCATGGGCAGCTATGAAATCGCCCCCGAGCAAGCCCTCGGCACCGCCATCCGCTACGTCAAGGAGGGCCGCATGCAGGGCGTCAAGCTCGAGGGCGGCAAGGAGATGGCGCCCACGATCCGCAAGATCACCACGGCCGGCATCCCCGTCCTCGGCCACATCGGCCTCACGCCCCAGCGCCAAAACGCCCTCGGCGGCTTCCGCGTCCAGGGCAAGACTGCCGAGGCCGCCGCCGCCATCCTCGACGACGCCCTCGCCCTCCAGGACGCCGGCTGCTTCGCCATGGTCCTCGAGGCCGTCCCCGAGGAGGTCGCCGCCCTCATCACCGCCAAGCTCGACGTGCCCACCATCGGCATCGGCGCCGGCGCCGGCTGCTCCGGCCAGGTCCTCGTCCAGACCGACATGACCGGCTACTTCCCGCCCGGACGCTTCCTGCCCAAGTTTGTCAAGCAGTACGGCAACGTCTGGGCCGAGTCCATGCGCGCCATCGAGCAGTACCGCGACGAGGTCAAGAGCCGCCGGTATCCCGCGCCCGAGCACACGTACCCGGCGCCCAAGGCCGAGATTGAGGCCTTTGCCAAGGCTGTCGAGAAGCGTTGAGCTGTCCAACCATGATTCCTTGTTCTTTCTTCCGGTATATAGTCCTTCTTCTTGCGTATATTTTGGTGCAGCGAGCGGTTCAGTTCATAGATGGCATATGCATTTGTTCGGCCTTTTTTGTTTCTTTTCGTTTCCAACATCATTACACATCTATAGCTTGACTTCAGCCAAACGCTGGAGTCATGGAATAAGCAACCACCAGTTGATCTTGACCACTCTTGAAGCACTGTCAATGACATGTTAGCCCTCATCTCCTATAAAAACCGCCAGCAGTTCGTAACCCCTCATTACTCACCTGATGCAAATTCCCCACCACCTCGTCCAGGCTTGGCGCAAACGCGCTGTTGACGTATAGAAACACGCTCTCCGTGTCCTTGCACCGCAGCTTCCGCCGCAGGTACCGCACCACCTCCTCGAACCGCCGCGCCGCCGAGATCTTGCACACGTCCTGCGCCAGCTGCGGCGCCGACCCGACCGCCTTGAACCGCACCACCACCTTGCGCTCCGCCTGCGGGCCGGTCGACGCCGCCGTCTGCTCCAGCGCCGCCGCCGCCGACTGCGGCAGATCCGCGAGCACCACCGACGCCGCCATGGTGAGCGGAATGTCCGTCTCCTCCCCCTCTTCTCCTTCTTCTCCTCCTTCTCCGTTGTCGTCGTTTTCCGCGGGAGAGATGCTGGGTGATGAGGTTCCTGATCTGGCGGCTTCTGCCTGCTCAGGCGCCGTGGGCGCTCGACAGGCCATGACGTGAACCTTGGGAGATTTTGCGCTCTTTTTTCGGATATAGCTGGGGTAAATAATGAATACTCGCAAAAAGTAAGCTATTTGGGTTGATGCAGGCTGCAATCAAGCTATGCAGCTGTTTCCTCAAAGACGTGAGTGAGTTGAAGTTATCAGGCCATGTTACAAAGGTGGGGTGCGCCCATAATTAGCTAACCATGGCCGCCTGCAGCCACTCTACAACACCTCACAGCACGCGAAAAGGGCAACAGAATTTCTTGAATGTTTGTGCATTTATATCATGCAGGCTACATATACAATGAATTAGTCTGTATATGTACAGTCTGTCAGATGCTATGGCCTCTGATGCAGATAGTCAACTCGGCAGCGGCCTCTTTGCCAGCTGCTCTCCAATCCCTCTCCTGTAAAACAAGTCCTAGGACCTCAACCCATCGTCCGCTCCAACCCATGCTGTAGTAAGGTGCCAATGACAAAAACGCCACTGCGATGTCGCAGTCCAAGAAGTAAAAAGTCAAATGTGAAAAATGCCAAAATTCGCCGTGCAGTCTGCGCTATTCGATAGCATGCAGTGCGTTGTAGCAAAAATAAGTGTGAAAATGATGGAATCTCAAGAGGAACAGAGAAGTGAAAAATGTAAAGAGCACCAAGTGTGCTCAATCAGAAAATGACCGCTAAACGTTTCTCTTCAATTGCCGAATGCAAAAGTCAATAAACAACGTGGTATCTCTTTTCGGGTCTATGTCGTTGCGGGAACTTGATTGAGATGCACAGTATTGAACTGGCTCGTGGGTCTCGTTCCCTCGCCGCACAAAATTTCATGAGCTCGTGGTTGAAAGGCAAACGTCTTTGTCGAAGCGTTGGTTTTGGAGTATTGTTTTGGGGGGGCGTGTAGAATTCACTGAAGTGGCGGCTTCGAGGTGTCGTCAGAGTATTCTTAGTATTCCTCAGAATCCATCGATGCAAATCGGGGAGGACGCTCTAACTGAGACAGCAGCGCATCCAGATCGGTCCAGTTCTCGTTGTTCTCCGCAAATTTGCGGTGCTTGCGGGACAGAATGTGTTCATCAAAGTCCCGGAACTTGTCCTGGCAGTTTTCGCAATAGCCAGGCTTGAGATCCTTCTTGCTCTTGAGCTGCGAAGTGGGCTTTCTTTCCCGAGTTTCGCCGGCTCTTTGGCTGTCATCCTCTCCGGTCGCAACGACCTTCGAGTTCTGTCGGCTCATAGTGGTTGATCTGCTAGAGGCAACATCCATCGAGATCTCTCCCACGCGTCGCGAGCTCAAATCATGAGAGGCGGGGGCAGCTTTCTGAAGAACCTTTCTTTGCAGGCCATGGACCTCCTTGCTGGTACCAGCTTTGGCGCCGTTGATGCCGGATGTGGACGAAATCATTTGTGAGCGAATAGCTGAAGTAATATTGGAGGCTTGCATGCCAGACGCGACAGGCTCGCCGCCAAACTGGCGTCCACCATCAGCGCGGCTGATGAAGGCGTTCTGCGGGCGCATCTCGCCGTGCTTTCCAAGAACAGCCCTGGCGGGGTTGAAGACTTCTGTGGTACTGGAGCCGCGTATCCTGTTGTGGCCGTCTTCCATCTCAGTGAGGGAGCGCTTTCCCGTTACTGGCTTAGGCAGAGGGTTCTCCGGCGGCTTGAGGATGGTGATTTGCTCCTCCCGCTTAACAGCGCGAGCCTTCTCACGCTCACGGTTCTTGCGGTGGTCTCGCTCGGGTAAATCGAGCTCTTCAACAAAAGGACAGCGGCCGTTACCGACACTGCGGAATTGTGGCCAGTCACCATCAGCTTTATTGATGACCTTGGCATACTCGCGGACCATGATAGGCTTCTGCTTCTCGTCCATATCCCAAACATAAATGTATGGGCCTTTGAAGTAAGCAAGTTCTCTGTTCATGGCAGTAGGATCACGGTCAGAAGGTCCGTTGAGGCGTTCGTTGTGGAGCAACTGCAGCAGGTTGGGCTCATGGGTTCCCTTGTTGACTCCGTACTGGCTTCGAGCAGTAGCAACGCGTGATCCATAGGAAGCCTGCTGTGCTTCGGATTCCAGCAGCACGGACAGCATGGTCTGGAACTTGTCCAACGACCAGATCTTCTTGCCCATATCACGAGCCTTGTGCAAAACATCATTATTGCGGACACCTCGGCTGCGCTTGATGAGGTCGTCCTGCGGTTGTGATTGCATGGGTGCCTGACGGAACTCGAAGAGGAGCTTTCTGCGGGCATCGCTGGGTCTATCCAGCAACAGGGAAGGATTGATAGTCTGAGGTTGCTCCTCGGCACGGCCGTCTTGCTCGTGATCTACAGAGTCGGCTTCTTCTGTGTCGGATTTTTCGACAGGAATCGATCGCGTGGTAACGACATGTGTCACGTCAATGGAGAAAAATGGCTCTTGACGCTGCAAGAAGTTGTTAGCACACAGATGATGAAAGCATTTAGGAAGCAAGGTTATGAAAACGTACAGCACCGAGGTATGTTACTCGCTTGATGAGCTTGGCTCGAATATCATCTGGGATACTCTCGAAGTAAAAGACCATCTTGGGGAACTTGGCCCGGTGGTGTCTCTTCCATACTTCCTTCTCGGTATCAACATCGTGAGACTTGGACGTGGAGACGGGCCTAGATTGTCTATCACGGACGACAGGACGCGTGGTGGCAGCAATTGTGCCTCGGGACATGGTCTGGGAGCGTGGCAGCTTGGAGGGAGACCGGATAACGCGTGCGGAACCATTGTCAAGAGCTTGCTTCTTGACGGGAGGAGCTTGTCCATAAGGTTCCTCGCGTTGAATAGTGGCATGTGAGCGCTTCTGCTTGGCGTAGGCAGCTAGAGCTGAGGCTCCACGAAGCGGCGAATTGGCGACATTAGGGTTGTTGGAGAGAGGGACTCGCCGCGAGGCCATGGCCGCAATGGGAGCTGGCGTTGGAGATAGAGATACGGTGGCCATAAACTCTCTCAGTCAACATGCTCCGGTCCGGTAAACCAGAAGCTTGTTGTGGTGGTCGACGGGTTGGTGTGGGAGGGGTTGGAGGGCGGAGGGCTGTGACTATGCACGCGACGTGTAGGCGACACGACGGCAGACACGAGATCACAGACTGGCAAGTAAGGATGCTAGAAAGACATTGGGCGGTGGTGTCGGACAGGATGCAAGAAGATGAAGCAAGATGAAGAAACCGCGAGGCAAGCTCGAGCTGCAAAGAGTGATGTTGTTGCGTGGCGGCAGCTGGCAGGCGGTCGTCTGGTGAAAAAGAAAGCGTGTGTTGGAGACGAGAGAGGTGTTGATGGAGACTTCGCGCTAGGCATAACAGCGCTATACCTGTCTAGGGAAGCCAGCTAAAAACACGCACGGGCCAAGCCGCCGCACCAGCAACGGGATGGGGGACGAACGCCTCGCTGTGGCGCCCCAGTGCACAAATCGCGCACAATTTTGCATACTTTGGGGGGGACAATAATAGAGCCAGCGACCACTCGGCCACTAACCACATCCACCTTCAGCGGCGGCCAGCAAAACAAGAGGGTCGTCCCCATAACGGCGGCCATTCAGCAGTGCCATCGGCCGTCAACATAGCGATGCCACAGCGGACCTCGGTGGCTGGGGCAAGCATAACTCTCCCTGCCCGCACAGCACAAATCAGTACGCCCACCGCACAGCACACTTGCCACTGCACAATGCGCGCTTTTACACTACAACGCTTGCACTCGTGCTGCTCCCACCAAATTGTCACTGTAGACGTTTTATGCAATCCAGCACAGCTTGTGCACCACAGCCAGCTCTAGCTTGAGCCGCAAACTTGCTCTCGACATCACCACCACCGTCCTCGTCGCATCCTGGCGCAGACTGCGTATCTGCGCAGGCCCTCAATTGCCTCTTTCGATCATCGCCTTCGTCTCCAGTTTGCATTTCTTCCGCCGACGTCTTATCATTGGCCATGGCTTGAGCTTCCCCATATCAATTCCTCGTCAAAATTATCCTAAAATGAAGCTCCATCAACCGTCATTCCGGCGCCTCTTGTCGCGCCCATCAACCCTCTGGAGCGCCGCCCTGCCAAGAGTCAGTAGATCTACCATCGCTTGTGGTGATATTACTTCCGCTCGCTTGTTCTCGAAATACCCCCAAAGACAGTATGCTGCTGTTTCTGCTGCAGATCTTCAATTCGGGCAGCCGGTCCACGAGACTCACCCCCACATCTTGAACCCTGGCGAATGTTGGTCACTACCTTTATTTTTCAGTTTTATTTGAGTCGCATGTTTCCAAACACGGCGCCTCCTCAAACAGTAACGAGTTGCTAATCTGACTTTCTATTGTTTATTTTTAGTGACGCTGGGAATCACTGCCCAAGAGTATGCCGATCGTCGCGCCGCCCTCGTCGACCTCCTTCCCCAGGGAGCTGTCGTTGTTCTTCACGCTGCCTCCCTCCAATACAAATCCGGAGCTGTCTTTTACCCTTACCGACAGGAATCCAATTTCTTTTGGCTGACTGGCTGGGAGGAGCCAGAGGCTGTGGCGGTCATACAAAAGACGGGTTCCAGAACCGGCGACTACACATTCAAGCTCTTCGTGCAGCCCAAAAACCCAAGAGATGAGCAGTGGTCTGGCTACCGCAATGGTGTTCAGGCTGCCGAAGATATCTTCAATGCCGATGAAGCCTACTCGATAGACGGCATGGGCTCGTTGCTGCCCGATATTCTCAACGGCGCAACCTCCATTTACGCGGACGCGCAGCCCGCGGAGAAGACCAGCAAGAGCTCTCTCCTGGACATGTTCTCCGCCAAAACTTCCTGGCCATCTCGTACGCCACTGTATCCCATAATGAACAGACTGAGAGCTATCAAGAGCCCTGCAGAGGTAGCCAACATGCGTCGAGCGGGGCAAATTTCTGGGCGTGCCATCACTGATGCCATGCGACGCCCCTGGACGCGGGAAAAAGATTTGCATGCTTTTCTTGATTACCAGTTTACTGTCAACGGCTGCGAAGGCTCCGCATACATTCCCGTAATTGCAGGCGGTGAACGTGCCAACTGTATTCACTACACAGTGAACAACAACGTGTTCCGCGAGGGCGAATTTATCCTCGTAGACGCAGGTGGTCAGTATGGAACATACATCACGGACATCTCCCGAACATGGCCGGTGACGGGTAGATTTACCGCCGCACAGCGCGATCTGTACGAGGCGGTACTCACTGTGCAACGCAACAGCGTGTCACTCTGCCGGCAGAACGCTCGCATGTCTCTCGAGGACATCCACGGCGTAACGGTGCGCGGTCTGATTGACGCACTGCGCTCAATTGGTTTCGACGTATCAAATGCAAATATTGACCAGCTATTCCCTCATCACGTCGGACACTACATCGGCCTCGACGTGCACGATTGCCCCGGCTACTCGCGACGGGAGCTGCTCCGTCCCGGCCACTGCGTCACCGTCGAGCCCGGCGTGTACGTGCCCGACGATGAGCGATGGCCCTCTCACTTTCGCGGAATGGGTGTACGAATTGAGGACAGCATCTGTGTTGGCGAAACTGAACCCTACATTCTTACTACAGAGGCCGTCAAGGAGGTTGCAGACATTGAGGCTCTTCGTGCGTAGATAAGAAGCATCTAAAGCGCACATGTGTTATTATAATACCAAATTCTTTGTAATATTATATAGATAAATCCCAAAATAGAAATGAACGCGACGTATAGATGACGCACGGCCAGTTCTCAGAATACAATCTCGATTATCAGCGTGCTCTCACCAGCGTTCCCAGAGGAGGATCACCTACCCTAGAACAATTCTGGAAATGCCGGTGGGCTGAAAGCTGGGGATGTGGCAGTGGAAAGCACGAAAGAAGTAATTTTCAGGTGCCCCGCTTGTCTATCGTCATTTATTTTGTCTTTAATCTACTTTCGTCTTGCAATGTTCTACCTGTAACCTTGCTGCTGTCACGTCCCGGCAAGTTGTAGCTACACAATTCGGGCGTAGTAGGTTCACACATCATGACTGGTCCATCACCAACGAGATTACCACCGTCGTTGAGAAGGTTTACTCTGTCGAGATATTAAAAACAATAGAATTGCTAAATTATTCACAGCAAAAGCTATGCTTCAGCATGCATCTGGTCACGAGATAGAACAGTGATAAACAACCAAAGTGGAGCGCGAACATGTAAAACAAAATCAAAATGAGACGGGAGGCCAAGTTGCTGCGCGTCCAACGCACCCCATTGCCAGTTACTCCGTGCTGTCACACCCATGCTTTGTATAATATAATAGTAATAACCATGATAGAACAGCGAAACCGCAAAAAAACAAAAATCACGTACGCGGTATATGAAACGACGCAGGACAAAAGGCACAGCGATAGATGTAGCTTCCTCGAGTTCCCATGTACGAGCGACACTCGCAGAATGTTGAAAATAAATAGCCTCAATTCAGCTGAGCGAAATGACGGCTGAAAAGTAAAAAGAGAGACCGTTGTCTTTGAAAAAAATATTATTTGCGCCTGGAAAACTAGCCGTTGGCCAAAGTCCTCTTCCCACCATGGACTGGTGGAGGCTAGTGCATCAGATCTCGCGTTCCCCTGTAGACGCGGTCGATGACCAGGTTTAGGACTGCAACCTAGCAAATTGCCGGGTGGACGTCATCTCCCGTAGCTCTTCCGCGCCACGTGTTGTATGGGCCTAAGTGCTCACAATGAGGTAATGAAATCACACCAAGCGGGACCGCGCTGACCGACGCGTGCAAACTGGGTGAGACAAGACCGGTGGCCGATCAATCGAGTCCATATTAGCGTCCTTTCGGAGATATCATGTATCTGTCACTCTCACGCATGATGCCAATGGCACTGCCAGCAGAAATCCGAAGCTGCAGCCCGTCTTGCCCCCGCTGATGTGTGTTGACGAGCCTAGGGCATCTGGCATGAGCCATGCCCTGCCGATATGAACACAATGCCAGCGAAAAACGACCGCACTCTCTTCACGCTGCTGCCGCAGGTACTCCGTTGCGGGAGGGAGCGGAAAGTCAAAGCCTGCTCTCTCAGCTAAAAGCGCGTGGGTCGAACAGCGTTAGGCCATGACTCGGCGTGAACTGAGGCGGACGCGCTCCGCCCCTCTGCAGCATCGCCTCCAACGTCTGCAGGCGCTCTACGAGCTGCTGGTGCTCGCTCATCATGTTGCGGTTGGCCTGCTCCAGCTGCTGGATGTACTCGGTGGCCTTGCTCAGGACGGTGCCCTTGCTGACCTTGGGCGCGGCGTGGCTTGCCGTGCCGTCAGACTCGCCGTCCTGCTGCGCCTGCAGGGCAGGAACCGCCGCCCGCAGCTCGGCGATTCGGTCCTTGAGGTTCGTTCGGTACTTGCGCTCGACGTCGTTGTGCGTGGTGCGGTCGCCGGTTTTGGCTCGCTCGGATCTCGTGGTGGCGCTCTGCTGGATCGGGCTCTTTTTCGGCAGGCTCGACGCGGAGGAAGCCAGAATCTTGGGCTTGATGTCCTTACCCAGGCTGGTGCTTCCTAGCCGGCTGCCGCGCATGTTTGCTGGGGCGCGCGGGTTGTTCATGGATGCCACCGAGCCGCTTCCCTTGCTGCCGCCTGGACCATGAATGGCCGACTGTGGCCAGCCACCGGCCGCGCCAGGAGTCGGATGCGGTGTCGTCGATGCCGAGCTGCCGCCGGGTGTATCGTATGCGTTGTGGGGTATGATACGATGCGTCGGTCCGTTGACCATGGAGTAATCGCCAAACAGCTGGGGGTTGTTTGCTGTAGACGGAGAATCGTATGGTGATGCCAGGCTGCCATCGGGCTGCATCTGTTGATGCGGCTGCTGAGGCTTCTGGTTGTGCGAAACCTCGGGTTCCCAGGAGCCGTTCGCCAATCGACGCGGGACGTATTGCTGCATCGTATTCATGGACAGTGACATGTCTTGACTGCCCCATGCTACACCACTTCCATACATCTGTGAGGGACCACTGCCTGGTATCTGACTCTCACCGCCAAGGCCATTGTTCTCGTCGCCGTCTTCTGATGTAGATTTGTCCATGGCGCTGGCACCAAGAAAATGGCCGTTCCAATAAGATGTTCCCATAGCAGGATACGCGTCACTTGGCGTCGTAGACGGCGTAACCGGCCCAATAGCAGATCTAATGCCTCCAAATCAGTTACATGCATCCTGAACAAAAGCCAATGTACGGACTGCAAATACGGAGTCATGGGAATCCCGAAATGTGCGAAGAAGGGGCATGATGACGTTCACATACCTCGCCTGACTACCAATATCGGAACTTTGTGAGAAATTCATCCCCAAATGCTCGTTGGCACCATCCATACGCTGGTTTTCGGCCGGGTCGCCCAGATCGGCCGAATTTCCGGAGGTTGTACCTGACTGGCGGCTGACGATACGAGGTCGCTTCGATTCTCGTCCAAGCGAGGTTTCTGATGAGATCATTTGCATCGACGAGGTCGAGGAAGGGGCGAGTGGATATGGAGAAGCCGTTGTGACGATAGTGGTAGACTGGGCTCCAGCTAAAGGGCTAGCACTTGGCTTCTTGCCTGCAACGCCGAAGGTCGCTCCGTCCAACTCAAGAGGCAAAGACGCAATTCCAGCACTCTCCATGCTAGAGCCAGTCGTAACAGGGAGCTGACCTGGCTGCGCTGGCGAGGAAGCGCGATCCAGATGCGTGCAAGTGCTGGGACCGCAAAAAGGAGTACTCGAAAGGAACAAAGGGGCGGGACACAGTTGCAGAGACATGTAGAATCGGTAGAACGGGGACTTCTTTAGCTTTCTGTAGTCGTTTTCAGTGTCTCTTGATTCTCAGTGCCTTTTTTCTCTTTGTCCAGGATCTCCCTTCCCGAACTTTAGCGTAATGTTAGGGAAGAGTCTTCGAGATGTGAATCGTGAGAATGCCTGCCATAGAGTGCGTGTGAAATGGAGAGGCCAAAGAAACGAGTTGCAATGAAATACAAGCGAGAGATAGCTTGAGAAGTAAAGTGCAGGCCAGGATGCCGACGATCTAAACTGTATATTCGAGGAGTGGGTGGGTGCTTGAGCAGCAGAACTACTGCGCGGGCAAGGGACGTAGGGCTTAAAAAGAGTGATAATAATGACTTAGGAACCGGAAATGGTGCAAGGTTCTGAGTTAGTATAACAAGAAGAAGCGTTTTGTAGCAAAGGAGGGAAAAAGGACCAAAGCGAGAATGGCCACGACTCGGTGCTAGTATGTTTATTCTGGTTTCTGCGAGGGCTGGGGCGGCTTTAAAGGTGAGTTTGAAGCATATGATGCAAGGTGAGTGGCGCTAGAAAGAAGTAGTTGGACAGGTAAAAGAGAAAAGCGCCTGGGAAACCTCTCTGTTTTTTTGAGGCTGCTCCGCCTGCGCGGGTGCAAGTACGGACCGCCACGAGAGCGACTAGGCGTGGGAGACTGCACACGCACACCCAGAAACTGTGGATTACTGGAGGAGAGCTACTGAGCTTCTAGCTACGGGAGACGGATAGCCACGAGACACACAGGCACCGCACAACCCTTGGAGGGCGTCCGTATAGGAAAAGTCAGGGAAGTGGAGGAGGCAGCGGAGAGACTGGGCTGGAAGCCTAGAGGAGGGAATGCAAGGCCCACGGTGGGCGTGTAATACAAACTTCCGGAAATCAGGCTGAAATGAACAAATAAATAATGGGGTCTTTGGTGCTGGCATGCTATCAAAACGGGCACTAAGGAATTTGGAGCACACACCCTGGGCTGAGCGGCGGAGGTGGAAGAGCAGGGAGGGGACATCGATGTCTGCGCAGTGTCGCCCCGAGTAGAGTTTGCCAGGGGGCAACGTGTGTCGGTTATCTCCGATTTGAACAGTACGGTGCCATTTCTCAGGCAATGAAGCGTGCAAATTTACCAGAAATGATGTATTTAGTACATACTCATGAAGTCTGGCTTTATTTCACCTCATATTCGCCTGTACACTTACACATCTGCTTGTAATGCAAGCGATCGGTACGGATCCCATCAGTGCCAGTTGTGGATAGCGAGTAGAGGCCGGGAATTGAAACTTAACTAAAGAAAGACGGGGAGCCAGTAATAGCAAGCCAAAACGTTTCCTTTTTACGTTCGCGACTCCCGTGAGAACGGAGGCTGCTTCACCTAACGGTAGCCCGCCCATTGGTTGCTTATTCTCTCTCCCTTGCGTAGACAGCGTCGTATTCCGTGGCTGTCATTAACAGCCTTGCCCTTTCAAATGGGAGAACCTGAAAACAAGCAGGGTAGGAGGAATATAGGAGAACGTACCAGAATAAGGAAAACAATGCATCGTTGGTGGGAATACAGCCAGCCTTATGCGTGGTAGCATTAGTAGATGAGACATGTTCCATACAATACAAGCCAGGGCGTGCATGAGTTGGCCAATCTAGCCCTGTTTGAATCTTGAAATGTGGTACAGAACACCCACGCCTTTTTTCCCCCTCTTGGCTAGTCATCTTCCATGCGCATCTGGTGAATGCCGTCGGGTCATGTCCTCGAACGCAGCGGCCCCGGTAACGACAACTCCCCTGCTAGCGTCAGGCTTGGCTTCGCGACCAAAGAGAAAGAGCGTAGGGCAGGGCGACCTCCTCACGCCAAGAGATGTTGCAACACGCGTGGAAACAGAACAAATCAATGGACACCTTGGGCTGCATTGATGGCAAGGCAAGCCGTCGTCACATATTCTGCAGGCTCGACTACATGCATGCAAGACAGCGCACACTATCTGTACGGGACAAAACACTCTGGCAGGCACGCAATATACGCTGGCAAAGCGTTTGACTTTTTTTAATTTATTTTTCTTCCCCTACTGTCTCACTATCTTTCTTTCTTTTTTCCTTTTTTTTTTTTTTTGGCTTTCCGAAGCAGGCAGCGGCGCACGTATACACTCTCTGCTCGGTCATTACAACCCGCCGTACCATCTGGCTTCGACAACCCCTGCCCGCCCCAGATCCTTGCACAGCTCAGTATGCAGTGATCTACACAGGTGGCATGCCCCCCAGCCGAGTTTGGGTGGTGGGGACAGTCGACGCAGCACGGCGACACACGGGCTTCCCTCGCGTGGAGGTTCCAGTCCTTGGACATGGTTTCTCGGTAGCTGTGTTTGTGCCGTCCCACTTCCAAGTTTTCTCCCCAGTTGCGTGGCCCATGTCAAGCTGGAAAGGCACCAATCTTGGTGTGTTGGGTGGCTGGAGCACTGCGCTTCTCAGTTTGGCAGGAACGGTTTGTGGCGAACGGTCAGTACCGAGAGAGAGCTCACCAAGGTCCGTCAAAGTCAGAAGGGGCCAACGACGGTGGTAAAGCAGCTTCGCTGCCAAAACATATTTCTTATAGGCTTGTTTTGAACGGCGAGAAGGGCAAGCCGCTGCTCCTTGTTCAAGGTCGCTGAAGGGGGGAGCGAAGCCTTGGCCTTGCGTTATACAGCGTAAGTCATCGTACGATTGCCAGTCCCATTCGAGCATGTTGGTGCCCGTATGGCACCCATGATTGGCCCAACCGTTCATCCGCCGCCCCGATGATGAACCCTGTTCTGTAAACACACAGGGCCTACTGTAGTAGCCGCTGTCGAAGCCACCTGTAGCCAGCGCTGGAAACGGCTGTGGAAGCCTTTAACGCTAGTGCGCCGTGGCTGCAGTGAGTGCTGTACCCAGTTTTGCTGTAGCGTCGTGGAATGTCATGGCTGGACAGGTACGCAACGTCGCAACGCTGCCCTTCCGCCCCGAGTCATTGTTGCCCATCCCCAGCGGACTTGACGAAACTTTGGAGTAACTGGGCCAATGAGACCGCTGCTTGGCTTTGCCTAGGCACCAGTAGCCATGTATTTTTTTTATAACTCTTTCTACCGTGAGCTTCCAACCTGCCAGCGCTATCATACCTCAGGGTTACATTCTGTACCTCGTCGACAGAAAATTGGCAGTCGCATTGTGCATGTTTGGCTGGTCGCAACACAGACTGAAATTGACTAGAGGATTATAGCATTAAGAAATCGTAACCGAGGACAGGAGAGTGACTCTAAAATGATCTCCCCATTGCTAGCATGCCCATGGCATCGCTCAACCCTAGGATGTGGTCGTCTGTCCCCTTGTCGTCCTTGTCTCGCCCTGACTGGTGACCGAGAAACTAGAAGGCTAGTCCCAACGCTTCAACGGCGCGGCCATCCCCAAAGGCGGAGACATATCAGTGTAGCCGGTATAAACGATGCCGTACGCAAAGCCGAGCCAGCTAGTGGACCGCTGAGGACTTCCCTGCTCCATCACAGCTGGTTGGAAATACGTCTGTCGGCGGCTTAGTTCCGTCTCCAGCTTCTCCATTGTTAATAACGCGCTCTTTTCGCGAAGAATGGTGTTGCCAATTCTCTTCAGGCGGAGGAAAAAAATGCCCTGTGCGTACGCCGACGTACCCCAGCTCGGCCAGCCCGGATGCTCACCTTTGCGCCACTTTGCCAGTGACAGTAAGGAAGCAAGAGCTAGCGAACAATTGGCAGATTCATCATGGAGATACATATATATAGCTAATCGGCGCACGGGAAACGTATTACTCCGTGTGTCAAGAACGAGGCAAAAATATAAAACACGCAAAACTACACAAAAAACCTTCAGCCTTTCCCGAACCTTGTATTGTAAGTGTAAGCTTCACAGCATTGCGTTCGTCCACACCCAAACTCCCGACGAAACACTGCTATCCGAAGCTCCAACAAAGATTACCCTTTACATGATTTCGATTTCTCAAAGTTAGCTATTGCGGTACTTACCCTGATACTGATTGCGCGTTTGAGCATGTCAGCGGGCTCAAGAGGTAGAGACAGCTCGCGTTTCCTCGCGCTTTCTCGCGAGTCCTCGAATTTGCCAACCTTTGCGGAGGTTAATATTCGGTGACACTCTGACAAAATGCAACAAGCGCTCCGCCCACTCCGCGCAGTGCTGTCTTCGTAAATAGAATCATTCCGCGTTAGTCAAGATGACAATGTTCCAGTGTCATGTAGTCAGCCCCATTTCGCCCGCTGTTGATATTTGCATCTCCCTTGTCCCACATGGGCCCTGGAAAATGCGGCGTCTGTCTTGGTTTTCATGCCGCCATCTCTCTCTCTCTCTCTCGCCGCCATTTCGCCCTTGCCAGAAACCTCGAGAAACCCTTGCATCTATCAATCATTATTAGCTAGCAAGACCAGTAAGAGCCATGCGTGGCAAAATGCCCACAATGGGGCTCCTCGCTTAGAAATTCATCTTAGCTTTTGATTACGTTCCCCCGGACCATACCCCTGGTCTGGATGGGCCTGTCTCTAGCATCCTACTTGACTCGTCACCTGCATCCAGTGTTACTTCGTTGCCGGATAAGAGATATAAGAGATATGATACAAGCATCACAATTTCCGAGTGTTTGGTCTCCCCCCGTTCCCTTTCAGCATACGGCACCGTAGCCTGAGCCTTATGTGGCTAAATTCTTCGCTCTGCCTCTATTTGCTTTTAGCTTGCCATAATTCCCTGTGCAAATCAGCTACTAGCGTATCCTCGCTTATACTAGTTCGCAATTCATCTGGCTGATGTGAAACAATGCATTAAGCGCCACAATCCGAATTCCGATGGAGTACTCATCACACCATGGCCAGGCACCGAGAGCAAACACCGCCAATGAGTCCAGCGTACCCATTAGTTGTAGCAAGGTATAATGACATTCCAAAGCAGTAGTGGGTCATGTACGTATCCGCCCCTGGACTTTGCCCATATTCATGTTCAGTACCCCCGATTACATATCCCTGCTTTGCGAGTTGCTGAAAGCTACATGTTTTGACCGGAGAAATTGATCGCCAGAATTATATGCATTGGTAACGGGATAGAAGGAAACCCCAAAGGTACGAAATGACGAGTCAGAGATGGATTTGGTTAGAGCCAGCATGACTGCGACACGCGTTCAACTTTGCGGGGCCAGCCAAAACCGGATAAGCTCACCGCCTCAAAATAGGATACGTCCATGTTTTAAATACCGTAACATGCGTGATTCAGGGTCTAGACTTGCTGTATAAGGGAGAAGTCCATGCTTTGCGAGCATAGGTCTGGCTGCTAAGCCAAATTTAGGCACTTGATTGGTGCGGGCTCCTGGCTACAGAGCAAGCCGCTTATATAAAACAAGAATCAAATCAAGCGGGGAATGAATAAATGACAGGCCAAGAAGCGCTAAATTCACCATGTTCGACATCGGTTTGAGCGATGAGCGAAAGCGACAGAGAGTTAAGAGCCGAAATGCTCCTCATGATCATTATCATAGCAGCCACTTTCTCTCATGCTAGGGTAGAGCAAGTCTAAGAACTGATACTTCATGATTCATTACGCCTGCAGAAATGCCTTATAGAATAGCTGCTTTTGCTCATGCTTGAGCGCGACTGCTTGGGCAGCAAACTTGAACATCATTTTACGACTTTCCCAGTATGTGCAGAAACGCTAATCAATTAAATTTACTTTGAATCAATGATGCTGTTCAAACAGCGGAAACAGAGCTCCGACGGCATGGTATGTGGTCTCGAAGTGGGCCGCTGGAGCTGTCCATGAAATAAAGTTTGCTGGTGCGGCGTGGCATCCCTTGGTGTGTTAGCCCCGGTATGGGCTTGTAACTGAGTGAACCTAGTTGTACGTACGGTGGAGTTTGTGTTAGTACGCTCCTTGACAGCGCAACTTAGCAGTGCCACAGTAGTGCCCTGCAGTACAGCATTAGTGCCGAGAACAACGCAAGCTCTATGCATGATGTAAGCTCTCACAGTGCATTGAGCCTTTGGCTATGATGGTGGTGATGAGAAACAAAGTAGTGTTGCCTGGCATCGAGGCTGTAAATGTGACGAATTCGTTCACCTTCCGCCGTTTTCTTCAGATCATTGGAGGAACGACTAGCCTTACCGAACTTGTATAGAAAGCTAAGATAAGATTGGTAAGGCTGAATGTTAAGGCCCAGGTGCTCGCCATCGACGCAGATTCATGGTCGGAGCTCAGACGCAGTTCTGCACTCATGCAATCCGGAACCTCGATGGCGGCAAGACAGATCATAACGCCCGCATAGACTGTACACCCACGGCACGTATAAAGTGCGAATCTCGAACGCTGATTTATTTAGGGCTGAAGAAAATCGTTAAGTAGCTATTGAAAACCCCTTTGTTCCGCCGGGTAAGGACTTGTTGTTGCATTCCCTGTGGCAGAAACTAAGTATGTTTACAAGTGCTGTCGGGAATTGTCTTCCCTGCGAGGGTAGCCAATGTCGCTTTGCCCGGGCTGTTGTCTAAGCCTGTTACGGGCCATGTTAAACACTCGTCTCAATATTACAGGTCGATTCAACGAAAACATATCCTGGGGCCCCAAATCTCTGTCCCACTAGAACTCAGGAGCCGAGCCGAGCAATGGTGTTGCTGATACTCCATATTCGCGCTTCGATACCACGAACGGCCCCAGCGCACAAGCCGCCCATCGACCAATATGCTGTAATTTTCCCACAATTACTGCGCACTTCAGGGCGATATAAGTTGGACAACTAATCGACATGACCTAAATGGGATTAAAGGATAGATCAAACTGAAAATTAAAAGGCACTAACGAGCCAAGTTTAGCTAGCGGTAGTTTAACCCGTGCACTGTATCCGTACGCCCCGCCGCGCATGAATCTGGCCGCCGGATATTTATTTTCCTATCATTCTGATTGTCATATAGAGGCTTGAATGCATTCTTTTCGAAGAGCTCTGTGGCTGAATTATGTCGACATTTAAACTTTCCACCATGGTATCGCTAGCGTGGTAGGCTGTGCTGAGACAGGCACTGTCATTTTGATCAGGCAAGATCAAGACATGCCAGTTCCTGATTCAGCCTGTACGATTGGAGCGGGCTTTGACATCGGCACATTGGTCAGACAGCTGCAGCTGAAAATCAGGGTTACAGTACCACAAAACCACCGAATACTGCCCATTGGTGACACAACGCATCTTGGCATGTCGTATGAGCCCGCATGCTCTTGGCAGGCTAGTTGCTGTCAGAAACCTCACCAAGTTTGACAGCAGCGCTGTCCTCTGGGGCAGGCTACCCAAATGGTCAGAACACATCATATGAAGAAAGTACGAAACGAAATTACCATAGTATTAAACATGGGACCGGAATATGTCATGTTCCTAGTCGCTAAATAGTGCCGCGATTATGGGCTGAGTTTCCGTCTTTTCTTTTCTAGACTAGTTTCGGAAGCTCTTCTTCGTTTTGGTGCGCCTCTACCGGATCTAGATTTTGGCTTTAGCTAATTACCGTATCGCTACACCGTCCGTGCCCGCGGCTTGATGTTACGCCGCCCACAAGATTTGTAGTGATTGTATCTGAGGATAAGGCCAAATCTAAAATGCGATGAATAAGTTTCGTCAAGGTCGTTCTGGTGTCTGCTCACTAAGGAAACAGATTTCGAGTCGCAGGGACGGTGACGGCTTGCACTAAAACCAACTGTACGGTGCGGGCTGCAACGGCACCTTTGCCAATGCGACGGCGCACGCTGTTCCCCAAAGCACGGGGCAGGGTCCCTGCGGAGAAATTGAGCTCGTTGTTAACTTTGTTGCCGCCTCGCTTGGATCCACCGACAGTCGGGGAGGGAGCTCCGAATTTGTTGTCTTGCAGCGTCAGCGTCTCCAACTGATTGCTGTTGTAATTGAGTAATGAACAGACAGTGATTCCTGAGAACTCGGTGTTTCCGGTTGTTTCCATGCTCTTTTAAACTTGAGCCATGTGGCAACTAGCAATTATTCGATTATTGGTCACGCCACTGTTTTCCCAGTTCCGCCCATATGTCAGCCACGAATAAACCGTCCGCCGTGAAACCCGAGCGCGAGATCAAAAGCCTCCGCGTCGGGCCGTCATGGATCAAGAACTTCACAGCCACCTCGGCGCCGAGAATGACGCGGTTCCAGCACCTCGACGAAGCATGAATGGACAATGACGGAAAGGTAGTTTTCGTTCTCCGTCGAAGAATCTCCTTAGTAAGCTCCGATATCAGCCAGGTACGTACCTCTGTGTGTTTTGGCCGTTTCCTTCCCCAGCCTCCCCACATCTAGATGCTATTTTGCGCCTCCACTTTCTCCCACGCTCTGGACGCACTTCTCCACCAAGCTTGTCTGAGCCGTGCCTCTTGATCTTGCGGATTCGATAGAGTTCAGTCTACCAAATGCTGATCGCTCAGCATTGCTGCACAATTGCGTCTAGTCACCACGGTCCCTACTCTAGTGGCAGTCCGCAAGTCGGCGTGTCGGGCCCTGCGATCTCTTTGCGCCAAGTCCGCTCCTCGCTCCCCACCTTTGGTTGAATCAGGGCTTTAATTTGTTCACGGTCACCTACCCCGTTTCTCGTGAAACCGTGCCAGCTCCGGAGCACCTGGAGCCATGCGAGGTATCGATTTAGCATTGCCAGGTGCTACTACAGCGATCTTGGGTGCCGTTACACTATGCCTTGCTTTACGATATTTGTCGGGCAGAAAGCTTCATCCCAGTGAACCTACAGTTCTTCCGCCATGGATTCCATTCATTGGACATCTACTTGGCATGGCCTTGCAAGGGGGCAGGTACATCAAACGTCTTGGGTATGTAATATACTTCACCCTACACACACCCATGTCCTGGCCCATGAAAACCAGACGTACAAGGACAAAGAGGAAAAGGAGAAGGCCCCAACCCGAAGTGGCCACTGTGGGGAGAATTCACTGTTGAATAGTAAAATGATGCACGTTAGGTGTCCTTCAACTGACATTTACAATATCGATTAGGCTGTCGCGCCCGCATGAGCCGATTTTTACTCTCCCGGTACCGGGTTCACGCATTTACGTAGTTACGGATCCATCTCTCGCGGCTGCTATCCAGCGCAACTCGAAGGCATTGTCATTCACACCATTGATCCCTGACATCACGAAGCGTGTTCTTGGGCTAGATGACGAAACTGTCAAGGTGGTTCGTCAGAACCTGGACCCAGAGCCTGGCGACCCCCGTGGTTTCCTTGCCGACATGCATGATCTGGTCTATGGTTCCCTTGGCCCCGGTCACTACCTCAATGACCTTAGCTGCGAAGCTTCCCAGGAGCTCTGCTTGCAGCTCCGCCGCCTCCAAGCCCGCCTCCATGCAGAGTCGGTTTCTGCTTCGAATACCGACCTTTTGGCTTTGATACGCCACATTGTCACCACTGGCACGGCGCGCTATCTATTCGGCGAATTCAACCCAATTTCTGAGAACCCCGAGCTCGAACGCGCGTTCTGGGACTTTGACGAGGGTCTAGGTGGGTTATTGGTTGGCATTCTACCGTCCATCACAGCGTCTCAAGCGTACCGTGGCAGAGAAAAGGTTGTCGCTGCTTTTATTAAGTACTTGGAAAACAAAAATGATGCCACAGCGTCAAAAATCGTCTGCGATCGCATCAGAGTGGAACGAGAGTGGGAAATGAGTAATGAAATGATTTCCCGCTCGGCGCTATCATTCCTCTTTGCAGGAATCGTCAATACCACAACTACAACATTCTGGGTAGTCTTGCGCTTGTTCGCCGATCCTAAGCTGCTTGAAACTGTTCGCGAGGAGATCAAGGCTGCACTTGCCTCAAGTGAAGAGCAGCATGGCCATGACAGCCTCAGCATTGCTATCGTCCGCGATAGTTGCCCGACACTTTCTGCTGTATTCAGAGAGTCTCTCCGTATCGGGTCAGAGAACTTTTCTGTCAGACTCATCAAAGAAGATACTACGCTAGCAGGCAAGTATTTCCTGAAAAAGGGCGCCGTTGTGCAAATTTCCGGCGGAGTCATCCATTCCGACAAGTCAATTTGGGGAGAGGACGTCGACCAGTTCAACCCCAACAGATTCCTCGGCGCAAAAGCTAGGTCTGGGGGATTCCATCCAGCAGCCTTTCGTGGATTTGGCGGCGGCAAGACTCTGTGTCCAGGTCGGCACTTTGCTATCAATGAGATTCTACTTTTCACGGTCATGATCGTGCTTGGCTTCGACATGGAGTCTCCAGGTGGTGGCCCTGTCAAGGTACCCACCAAGAATGACCGCGTCATGCCAGTTCATATACTTGAGCCCGGCTGGAGCGATCGACCGCAAGTGAAGATCAGACCCCGAGATGATTCTGGGTTGTTGAATCGTCTGCAAATCAAGATATAACAAGACGTACTTCTGCAAAACATGTTGCCGTAGGTTCTCAGACATGGATATATATGGGGAATTTAAGACGGCTAGATTGATAATCCATCACATACACCGCTTATATACAAAATGCATCCAACGGTATTGACAAATTATATAAGGAGCATCAGTGAATGAAAGGTTAATCTGCTAATGGCCTTGGGCGTGGCGTTTGCTCTATCGTCACCCGGCGCCGCCAGCAGCTGCCGGGAGCAGACGGGCGTTTCTTGCCAGCTGGCAAACGCTGGCCGTTCAGATTCGAGATTGCCCCATCTCAAAAACAAGGAATCTCTCTCTTTTATATTCTCACTCCTGATTAGCATGCTGTCGCGAGCATTCACAAAGTCAATTTTCTAGATCCCCCTTTGTCGAACCCGTCGCGTACAGAAGTGGAAGATGACAAAAGCCGTGCAGATCCTCTTTCTTCTTTTGCAGTATACCGCGACCTCGTTTGGCTTCGCCTGGAACGCGCAAAGAGCGCTGCACTGTATGCTACATGGAACATGAATGCTGAAACTCAAAGCTCACATCTGGCAGCACATCATGCGACCTACGATGGGAATGTGGACGAAGTAGATGCGATCCCGCTGCCCAACTACCGGATGAACTCGGATAGCATTTATGCTTCTGCACTGCAGGAACTGGAAAGTCTCGAATCGCAACCTCTGTGTCACCGAATCGCGGCGCGACTCCTGGTGAACAACTGCCATTTGCTCCATGGTCAAGACGAAACGGTCGAGCTCGCCGACAGTGGGCGGCTGACGAGAGATTTTATCGACTCTTACGCTGCTGGTTTGGCTATTTGCGATCTAGAGAGGGGTAGTTTTGTCATTCCAAGGGACTGCGCGAACTTTCGCGAGCCAGCTCTTGCAAAGATCCAAATCGCCAATTCTCCCTACCTCCACGTGTCCACCGTCGAGATAGACAATTGTCTTGAAGGGCTTGCTCAATCCGACTCTTCATGGAATACGTGGATTAGCTATAGGCACAAGGCTGTGCGCTTCTGCGAGCTTGCGAAGATTGAAAATGAGAAGGGTACTACCAGCAAGCGTCCATCACTCCACGAGGCTGCTAACTTTGCCATACAGATTCGACGATCCATCTCTACAAGAAAGTCACCAGAATTATGGAAAGATTTTCGGAACAAATCGAACTTCATGTTGAAGAACAAATGCGCCGAGTCGACCACGCCATTGAGACAACGATCCGAGTCGCCGATTCTTTATTGCCACGGGCGGAGTCGCTCAGATCGCAGCTCCATGGCCTCGATCGTTTGCTGACCGAGAAACTGATGGATGTTTCAAGAGTATGTTATAGTGATGGAAAGACAATTGAAACTTCTAACCAAAGCCAGAAATCGGTCTTAGAGGTGCAATCTGGCCTCGAGCACGCTACAGAGCTGCGCGACGTTGTGAAGCTACTTGTTGAGACTATTCGAAAAAACCAGCAACAATTCGTGATGGAGCACAGTAGAGCTTTGCAAACCGTCACGAGAGATGCTTTTGATGGAGTCGAAGCCATGATGGCGACCATTGTTACCGCCGCTTCGTCTTCAGTAAGACTTCAAAGCCAGCTTGCAAGTTCTCCCGCGTCGCACGAAACAATAGACTCTGACACCGCTTAGGAAGAGACAGAGTTGCGAACCGAGAGAGTTTTGGAAAAGCAAAACAAGCTCGAAGAAGTTTGTAAATTTATTGATTTTGAAGCACACCGATACTAACGATATCAGAACCTCGACCGCATGCAGCAATTTTCCAACGAGATGTTTGTCTCTCACCGCAGCCACCAGGACAAGCTAGATTCTGCGCACGAGTCAGTAATCAACATACTGGGAATCTTGAAGGTCGTGGAATCCTCCACAAACAGAATTCAGGGCAGTCTTCTTAGCAGCGCTAGTTGGAGCTGGTGGCCACACATCCTATGCCCGGCTGCATCGCTTTTTCTCGGCTCTTATAGGCTAACGCCGTCCATCGCGCGGAACATTTTGCTATTGGGCCTCGGTATGATATTATTCATCATTCTTTCTTCGAAAAAGATTACTAACAATCCTAAGGCGAGATTGCTGGGCTGACCATTTCAGCCACGCAAGCCATCAGGGTCGGCACATCAATCCCATTCCTCCACAGTGAACTACCAACTATCTTGACGAACAAGTCCAACGACACGACGCAGACAATTCATAACGTTGATGATTTACAAACGGCTCATTAATCTGTATTTTCAAAGTAAAATCCATTATATGGAGTTATGGGAGGGAGACTTACGACTTTTGGGCTGCGTGCTTTCTATCATGGGATTTTGGCGTCTTGACAGCTTCAGTGGGACAACGCGTGGGACAGCCGGCTTGTGCTCTTTTTATTGCTGATTTTGGCAGATTTATTAGATATCGGGTGTTCTCCGCGAATATAATCAATACAATGGTGAAGCTACCCCGGATCCAGTTTTCCTTGGGAGGCTTCGACAAATTGACCCGATTCGCCCCAGTGTCTGTTGTAGGGCGCGGTGTGGTGGAGTAGCGGGTTATCACAGGAAACTTCACAGTTGATATTCAACAGGAAACGAAACATCTCATCCTCGTTCATCATGTCCAAGCTCAAAGTCGCTCTCATTCAGCTCTACTCAAAGGTAAACATATGATTCCCACACCCATGACCATGGCCTTTGCTCCTACCGTCCCCGGACAGCCACCTTGCTTCCCTCCACACCGAGTCACCACTGACAAACCTCGTGCAGAGCCTGGACGTGGACGGCAACTATGCCCGAGCCGAATCCTTCATCCGTTCGGCGGCCGCGCAAGGCGCACAGCTAGCCATCCTCCCCGAGTACCACCTCCAGGGCTGGGTCGGCGACAGCAAGGCGCTGCTCGCCTGCGCGCGGCGCTCCGGCGAGTTTCTCGCCCGCTACCAGGCGCTGGCGCGGGAGCTGCAGATGTGCATCGTGCCGGGCACGCTGCTCGAGGACCTGACGCGGCCGGGCGACGCGCACGACGAGCCGCCCATGGCCAACGTGGCCTACTTCATCGGGCCCGACGGCGGCCTCTGCGGGCGCTACCACAAGCGCAACCTCTGGCACCCGGAGAAGCCCATCCTGCGCGCGCCCGCCGCCGACGCCGCGCCGCACCACGTCGCCTTTGACACGCCGCTCGGCGTCCGCGCGGGCATGCTCATCTGCTGGGACCTGAGCTTCCCCGAGGCCTTTCGCGCGCTGGCCGCCGACGGCGCGCGGCTGGTCATTGTGCCCTCGTTTTGGGTGGCGCGCGACACGGACGAGCCGGTCAACCCCATCAACCCGCGCGCCGAGATGCTCTTCCTCGA
This sequence comes from Aphanocladium album, assembly GCA_029218145.1. Lineage (NCBI taxonomy): Eukaryota > Fungi > Ascomycota > Sordariomycetes > Hypocreales > Aphanocladium > Aphanocladium album. The sequence continues at coordinate 25,535 of JARDXD010000549.1, forward strand.
CACCATGTGCGTGGCGCGCGCGTTTGAGAACAGCTGCGCCATCGTCTACGTCAACTGCGGCGGCGCGCCCGCGGCCGAGGACGGCGTGGCCGAGGGCTGGGACGCCGAGCGCAGAGAGTACGCGGGCGTCTCGCAGGCGGCGATGCCGATGCTCGGCGCCGTCGGCAAGCTGGACCACAACAGGGAGGGCATGAGCGTGGTGGAACTGGACCTGGGCGTGCTGGAGGCCGCGGAGAAGGCGTACAAGCCGCGCGACGACATGGAGAGGCGAGGGTGGAAGTATGATGCGGATGTGAGTGGCATCTGGAGAACGCAAAATTTGTAGCCGGGGGGGACGTCTGTAAGATCGTGAAGAAAAGTGCACAGTAAATAAAAAAAATCTATTCGATTTAATGTAGTCACGCTCGGCAACGGGGTATCAAGTATGTGTCTAAAAGCACCAAACGCCAGTCTATGAATATGTGCAAACGCCTGCCAGTCACCTTCCGCAGACTCAATCCGAATCATACTCCACCAGAGCAGTAGCCTTGGATGTGCTAGAACTGCTCTGTTGAGCTTTATTCGCTGGCCGAGCATCTTCTGAGCTCGTGCCATCTCTTTTCCTTTTGATTGCTGGGAACCTCGCAGCGATCTTCCCATCTCCTCCTCGCTTCACGCCAGCATTCGACAGTAGAAATGGATCCTTGGCCGCCCTCGTGTTTCCCATGACCTGTGAGGCAAATGATTCTCTCGTCTGTATCCTGCCCTTTGCTTCCTTCGTCAGACCAGTTTTCCCGCTCTCCCCCTTTGGCGCGGCCGTCACAAACAGAGGCTTGGCCAGCGCCGCTTCCTCCGCCACCAGCTCCTCGTCTGGGGCAAAGTCCACCAGCCGCGCCCGTCGCGCATCCTCCTCCGTCTCCGGCACAATCTCCATGCCCAGGCTCATCCTGTCCTGCAGCGCCTCCGTCGCGGCCGCGCTCGCCTCGCGCTCCTTGCGGCCCACGCGAAACGACTTGCGCAGCTTCTGATTCAGCGTGTACGGATCCGCCCACTGGCGCGCGGCCACGTCGGCCAGCCCGTCGATGCGCTGCGACGACGCCCGCAGCTGCTCCCTGTCGTTGATGGTCTTTTCCAGGCTCGCAAAGGCGTTGCTGCGGAGCTCCTCGCGCTCGGCGTCCGTCAGGATCGGCACCCCGCCCTCGCGCTCCAGGAGCGTCTTGTCGTCGTCATTGCCCGTATCGCGCCGCGTCGCGCCCGACACCACCACGTACGCCGTGTTCTGCGGATCGGTGCGCATCTCGATGGCGCCGCCGCACGCGGCGTGGCGGAAGCGGAAGCCCCAGATCGGCGTCGTGTGGTACCGGCCGACGCGGCGCTTCTCGGCGTTGAAGCGCACCCCTTGCCCGATGATGGTCGGCTGCGGGCACGAGCCGCACCAGATGGCGTACGGCATCTCGAAGCGCACGGTCAGGGCGCCCTCGCTGCGCAGCTTGGAGGCGCGCGCGCCGAGCGCGTGCTTCTTGTGCAGCCTGTTGCCGCTCGTCGTGCCCTCGTGCTCCGGGGGCACGTACTTGCCCATGTTGAAGCCCTGCATGGCGGGCAGAGGGGGGGCAGAGGCCCAGGTTCGAAGATACGGGTGTGTAAATTTCGCGGAAGCTTTTTGATCTGGCTCGGTTCGTGGGGTTGGAATTGTTCGTGGACGGGAGTTTGTTGCAGGTGAGTCCCTGTTCAAAATTATTGTTTCGGGATATGCACGTCATACCGTGGTGGGGCAATGTCTTCTAACAGAGCACAAGATGCGGACAAGGCAGATTGTATAGCACTAACTGTATTTCTCAGTATTAATATTTATGTAGCCAAGATATAGCAATTCTATAGCAATAATAGCTATTAGTCAAGCTGTCGCAGATGAATCAACTCTCTTCAATGGGGATGAACCTGTACTCGAACGGGCTAAAATACACCGAATAGTACATTCGTCCCTCGCTCACCACAACAATTCTTTCTCGAATCAAAGCATTTGGCGCTTCTTCTGAGTCCTGCAGAGACAACACTGCTTCGGCGCAGGCGTCTACCTCCCCTTGCTGCTTGTCCTCTTCATGGCGTGTCTCTCTTGGTGTTGCCAGATGCGGAGCGGCCATTTGTTGGCTTATAGCTGGTAAACCATCCACATTAGCAAGTTACTTGCAAAAGTCATACCTCTGGAGGCAAATAATGTAAGAGACCGTCCATAGCTTACTCCAGTTAATGTTGGCGATGATGTTGCGCCGCGCCGGCTTCCAAAACGCCCGCAGCTGATCCACGAGCGGGTCGTGCTCGTCCTCCCATCCGAGATGCACCTCAATGACCCGGGTGCGGTGCGACGAGCTGTCGACGTAGCCGCGCGTCGCAAAGCTCACAAACTCGCGGTCGCCTGCCACGCTGGCGTGGATGAGGGAGAGCTGGTCCTCGGCGCCGAGGAAGACGTGCGACACGATCCGGCCGAGAAAGTGCCAGAAGAGGAAGGGAAAGTCCCAGTTGTACCGTATGCCCGCGCGGGCGAGAATCTTGGCTTGCTCTATGTAGTAGACTCTGCGATTTTTTTTTGGTTAAAAAAAAGAAGAATCCTTGTACCCTCTTTGGGAGACACACGTTGGAGGCTCACTTTAAAACAAGGTGCGTAACGCTGGCAAAGTCGCACTCCCCGTAATCCGGATAGTACTGGACAAGGGTGGGCGGAATGGGAAACTCGGCAAGGGCTCGGTCGTATGGCAAGTTTGGATTGGCAGACACAAGAGCGGCGTCGGCCTCGTCGACGGGTAGCTGCGGCGGCTGTACCTGGTAATACGTTGCTGTTGGCGTTTCCTGCGTCGACATGTCGAACGAGAGATGTCGTCTCTTGCCCCGCGAAAACAACCTTGAACAAGAAAGAAACCCGGACAATTGCAGTTTTTGTGATACTTGGGGCACGGAGTACAGGTAATACTCTGCTGGGGAGAAGGAGACTTTGCTTTTTTTGCATGTCCCTCCGTGCCCGTCGTTGCCTGGAGGATGTGTGCGACTTGGGCAAGCTTTATAGCCCTGACAGGTTGCCTCCTGTGTAACACCAACACCCAAGCATACATCACGTCCAGAAAAAAGGCTACCAGCCAAGAATGCCAAAGCTAGCGCCTCAGCTCTTCTGATGAGGAAGGGAGCTACGCGCTGTTGTGGAACGACTTTGTGCGCCCGCAGACGCAGCCCGTCTCCCAACCTGCCATTGCTACCCAAAGGCCGTTGGGATAATGCCTCGAGAATCTGTCAATTCACAGCAATATGTTGAGCGTTCTAAACTAGTCGCTCCAACTAACACAAAACTCCAAGCAGGTTACGCCACAAGCGCTCTGTACCACTCCGATATCGCACCGTATAGACTACCAACGGCGACACGTTGGGCCTCGTCTCTAAATTAAAATGCTGTGCTGGTATTCATTCATGTACGCATAATCTATTTAACAGCATATTACATCTTGACCGCAAAGCTCGGCGGGCGATCCTCCGTCTTGGTTCCCCAGCTCGACTCCTTGTCGCCCAGCTCCAGCTCCAGCGTCCAGCCCTCGGTGAAGAGCTCGTGGCTGATCCACGACTTGGTCCAGGGCTTGCCGTTAACCGTCGCGCTCTGGATGTAGATACTCTTGTAGCTCGGGTCAAAGTTTTTGCTGCGCACCGTGGCCGTCTTGCCCGTCTGCGGGCTGGTGATGCTGACCTCCTCGAAGAAGGGCGGGTTGATGAGGTACACGTTTTGCCCCGCGACGGGGAACAGGCCGAGCACGGAGAAGAAGAGGAACGAGCCCATGGCGCCCGAGTCGTCGTTGCCGGGAAGGCCGCCGGGCGACGAGTTGAACGACTTGGGGATGTACGTGTGGATGCGGCTCGCGGAGAGCGCGGGGCGGCCGGCGTAGTGGTACATGTAGACGGTCAGGAAGACGGGCTCGTTGGAGATGTCGGCCAGGCCAATGGTGTGGAAGTAGTCGAGGCGCTTGATAAAAGCCTCGTCTCCGCCGATCAGGTCAATCAGGGCAGCAGACGAGTGAGGGACGTAGCTGCGACGTGTTAGTGCTGCTGAACTCAGCTTCTCGCGAGCCAACTTACAAAAGGTACTGCCACACACTAGCTTCAAAGGTTTCGCTGGGGTTCGTGGTCAGAGAGCAGAAGCTCGCCAGCGCGGAGCAGGCAATCGGATCCTGGAATCCCCAGGTGCCGTTTTGGTACTTGGGTTGGAAGAAACCCTTGAAGCCCGTGTCGGTGCCGTTGATAAACGACGTCTGGTCTTCCTTCCAGAGGTTCATCCAGTTGGTGCTGCGCTGGAGGTACTTGGCCTCCAGGTCGCGCTTGCCCATGCCGCCTGCCATGGTGGCGAGGCAATAATCGTCGTAGGCGTACTCGAGGGTGCGCGAGATGCTGCGCGAGTTGGTGCCGAAGCCGAGCGGATCGTAGTCGAGGTAGGGGATGTAGTTGAGCTTCTTCCAGCTCTGCAGGCCGCCGCGGCCGTGGATGGACCACTCGAGCGGCTCGTCCTCGGCGTCGGCGAGGACGGCCTTGAGAGCCACCTCCCAGTCGATGGCGCTGGAGAGGTTCTTGTGGTAGGCGTCGGCAATGACCACGTCGGCGTTGGAGCCGCCCTGCGTCCAGCCATTGCACATGGACATGTGGCAGTCGGGCAGCCAGCCGTCGTGCTCGTAGATGTCAAGCAGCGTCTGCACCATTTGCGCCTGCGCGGTCGGGTCGACCACGGTCAGGAACGGGTGCTGAACGCGGAACGAATCCCACATGCTGCCATCCGTTAGTTCTTTCTGCACCTCCATTCTTTTTTTTTTTTTTCAATTTATGCATACCAGTAGAAGGAATCAAAGTACGGCCGGCCGGTATCCCAGTGCGGATTCTCGCCGGTGTAGTTTTGCGGCGCAATCATGTTGCGGTACGCGCCGCTCCAGAAGCTCTTGAGCAGGTCCTCGCTCGCGCCGCCGCTCTTGACCTTGATCGGGCTGAGCTTCTCCTGCCACGCGTGCTTGGCCTCCTTGACGAGGCGATCAAAGTCGGTCAGCGGCTTGGGAATCTCCGTCTCGGCGCTGCGGCACGCCTGCTCGCCGCTCTTGAAGCTGACGCCCATGCGCGCCGTCACGGTGCGGTCCTTGCCCGTCGTCTTGAAGCGCGCGAAGCCGCCCGCCTCGAGGTAGAAGAGGTTGAAGCCGCGCGTGACGTACAGCTCTTTCGGCTCGGTGCCCGCGCGGTTGTTGACCCACACGCCCGTGTCGTGGACGTCGGCGCCGAAAAAGTCGACGCAAAAGTGCAGCTGGTAGGATCCCGCGCCAAAGCTCGGCAGAAAGGTGCCGTTGCCCGTCATGCGGCCCGTGTCGGCGTCGACTTTAATGGACGCGTTCTGCCGGCTCTTCCACAGGTCCGTCAGGTCGAGCATGATGTGCGGGTGCGCGTCGCCCTCGGGAAACGTGAACCGGTACAGCGCGGCGTGCTCCGACACGGTCATCTCGGCGTGGATGCCCGACGCGAGGCCAATGGCAAAATGGCCCGGCACGGCCTTGAGCGAGTCGTTGACGTAGTGCACCTTGCGGTCGTCGATGCGGTACATGCAGCCGTCGAGGTCGTCGCCGCGGCAGAGCTGCGGGAAGAGCGGAAAGTTGCCCAGGCTCGGGTTGCCGCCGGTGCCGCTGTCGTGAACGCTCGAGAAGCCCGTGACGTTGCTGCCGTCGGAGCCGAAGCCGCCCGTGTTCTGGCCGTCGACGTCGGCGACGGCCTTGGCGAGCCCGTACGGCAGCGTCGCGCCGGGGAAGACGTTGCCGCCGTCCTGCGAGCCGATCAGCGGGTCGACGTACGCGAGGGGGCCGCACGCCTTGGCCAGCGCCGCCGCCGGCGCGAGCGCTGCGAGCGAGAGGAGGATGGGAGCGAAGCTGCGCATTGCTGCAGAGGACTCGGATCGGGGCTAAATGAGGAGGGATCTAGCGCCCATGGATCAATTCTTCGCAGCAGGAAGAAGGACGATCGTTGGAGTAGCTACAATTGTGCGCCCGCGGCAGGAGAGACATGATCGGCGCGACCTCTTTATATATTCCTTCGTGCAGCGCAACAAACAGGCCGCCCTTCTCTAGCGCAGGACGTCATGCGGGGAAGGACCAGGTTGTATCCCACCATGCAACCATAGAGTCGGGGTAACCAGGCTAAAAGGACCAGGGCTTATGAATGAAGAACTTTTGAAGAGGGGTAAGAAATCGGAAGGATTCGCAAGAATGAAAATCTCATCTTGGCAGTTGGCAGTCGCTCTTAATGTTAGGGCTGAAGTCTGGAGACAGCCCAATTGGTTTTGCTGGGTCATTTTTGAGATGGCGATCGGCTGGCCCGCCGCTGTATGACAGAACTGGCTGTCGCTTGCGGTTGTAGTCTAATGGGGCAGTGCTCAGGGAGTTGGCTTGCCTAGTGTCATTATTGCCCTGCTGGGCATCGAAAGACAGTCCCTAGGTGGACCATGACAACTGTCACGGTGGATGCGGATGGAACCCCTGCTTGGGAAGTATCTTTGTATTTAGAGCCGAATTTTTCTTTGGCTTCAGACGCTGAAAAGAATGGGAACACCTATATAGCTGCCCATCTATAAACCGACTCCTGTATTTCGTGTAACTTGGTGCGACGAGACTTTGATATCCTGTATACCCGTATACTGTGTGCTCGCGGTAGTACCAAGATTTTCTATGCCAATTGTGTGGCTCAGAAGCAAATTCCTGCTCTGCTCGAAGCGGCCCCAGACCGCTGATTTTTTATGAATGCGCTGCAGGAGCTGCGCATCCAACGAGAGAACCAGCCACTCGTTAATGAGGATGCCACCCCATGATTTTGTTATGACTGAGCAAACTCGCCATTGGATTGAGCTGTGCCGATTATGGGTTCAAGAAGCACCGGCAGGCAAGTGGCAGCATCTTGCCCAAACGCAAAATCATTGGAACTCAGCTTTGCCAATTCCTCGTCGCTTTCGGCTTCGGGGTTGATAACGGCGATCACGGCGCCGCTGTTGCGCGCGTTGTCGATGTAGCCTGCGGCGGGGTACACCTTGGCGGATGTGCCGATGACAAGCATGAGATCCTTTTCCATGTTAGCGGGATCAGTGGCGATAAGATTCTCTCGGCGTCAAAACGTACCACCTTGTCTTCCTTGAGCCAACTGTCAATCTTCCACACCATAGCCCGGTCCAGCTGTTCACCGAACCAGACGACCGCAGGACGTTGTAACCCAACATGGCATTGGGGGCACTTGGGAAGCTCTTCCTCGGGAATGTGTCTGATGCGGTGGTATGGATCTAACAGAGGGAGTTTCTCTCCAGGAGGTGCATCCTTGGAGGCTTCGATTAATGATTCGCAGAATGGGTCATCATAATTGCCAAACTGCGTCCATTGGCAAGTTTCGTTGCTGCATTTGATATTGAACAGAGATCCGTGCAAGGCATGCAGTTGTTGCAGAGGATATCCGGCACGTTGCGAGAGATCTATCCAGGTAAGCTTCATTCTTGGCGTATACTGCACATGTCGAGGCGTAAGATTGACATACTATCGACATTCTGAGTCAGGCAGAGAGCATTGGGGTTCGCCTTGGCGAGCGCCGCTAATGCTCGATGAGCAGCATTCGGTTGTGCTTTTAAAGCCATATGACGACGATATCCGTAAAAGAGCCAGACCAGACCGGGATCAGTCTTGAAAGCTTGCATTGTCGCTAGGCGTGTCGCATCGTGATGGCGCCAGTAGCCGTCGGCGCCGCGAAATGTTGGCAAGCCCGAGGCAACTGATAAGCCGGCTCCGCAAAGTATCAGGATGCGCCGACTTGATTGAAGCACACGATGGAATGCTTCAACATCGTTATGGGGTGCCATCGCAGGCAATCTGTCGGGGTATTAAGGTGAGAGCAAAGAACACGCGCGCACGTATGGGTGAAACCGTCAGATGGCTTGGCGACGAGGGTTTTGCCGATGCAGCAGGCCAGGAGCCAGTCGAGGCAAGCGGTGACGACGACAGCAGCGGCGGCGGGTTTGTAGGCGGAGAGAGTGAAGGGGTGATGACGGACGGCGGAGGAGCAAAGTGCGCAGAAAAGGTTAAATTATATGCGGCGAAATGTGTGGTGGGATGAAGGCGCAGCAACGGCGCAGTATGGTGGACAGCGGTTCAGGCGGGCAGCGCTGGCGGCCGATGGTAGCAAGCCTCTGAGAGTTTGTGGAACAGGCAGACGACTGCGGCTTCTCACATGGCGGTGCAGAAGCAGAGGGGAGGCGGCAGCGGCGGCGGGCAAAGCAACGAAGCAAGGCCAGAAGGGGATAAAGGACGGAAGGGAGCCCTGCAGATAGGGCAGAGGAGAGGCGAGAGGAGAGATTGTGTTCTGGGATCAAGGACGTGCCGGAGCTTTAAGCATGGCGGGAAAGGTGCACAAGTCGATGGGGCCGTGGCAGGGCAGGCTGCGAGACGGCAATACCAACTAACTAGTGCAGCGACGGGGACCGTAAGAGACGCCTCTTTTGTGCTAATTGGAACTGTTGGTGCTGGTGCTGGTGTGGTGCGGTGCGCAAATATGGCACCATGCGGTACGCTAGCAATTGCTTTCTCCGGGCAATGGAAAGGTGTGTGGGCTAGGACTGGTAGGGGGACGGATGTAAGTCGTCGGAGCTGGCGCCGGGATGAGCACAGGCGACCGCTAAAGCTCGTATACGAGGAATCGCAGACGGCCGTTGGCAGAGGGCGATGGAGGCAGCTGGGCAGCGACGGCGAGGGGGGCGGGCAGCCGAGTGAAGGCGGAAGGTTGCGAGATGATGCCTGGCTGCGGGTCGAGAAGCGAAGGAGGAAGAGAGTGTCGAAGTGAGGGATAATGATGGATGATGGGAGGAGGAAAAGCCAAGGCGGATGAGACGACGTCCAAAAGGCAAACGGATGACCACGGCCGAGCAAAGCCCACCAACGATTTGGTGGTGGGTAGTTGACGGGCAGGCGCAAACGAACAAGGCCCAAGCCAGAACTGGTCGTGAACTAGAACAGCTTGGCTGGTGGGCTGGCTGTCGCAGAATAGCGGCGGGCCGAACAAACGTACCTACCCGGAGCGCTCAAAACGGAGGATTTGTGTAGTAATAATGGGCAAGCCAAGGATAAAAGGATGGCGTGTTGAGTGCATGGATTGATTGAAGGAGCATTCAGCCCAGGCGGTGGTTTGGCAGGGAGCGCCGGGGTCAGTGACGGGCGAAGTGCGACAGCAGTGCAGCGCAGTGCAGCAGCATCACAGCACGGCGCCCAGACCAGACGGAACCCGAGAGACGTGAGAGAAAACAGCCAGAAAGACAAAAGAAGGGGTGTTGGACCAGGACCATGACAGAGGGCGTCGCTGTACAAAAGCTGCACAGGGGCCAAAGCCGATGTGGATGGGCCCAAGGCATGGGGATTGGCCGTGTTTGGCGTCGCAAGTCGAGATTCCGGTTTTTGCAAACATGATTTCCCATCTGCAGCCACCAGGGGGGTCTGTCAAACGGTTTTGGGCGGAAAGCCACAGGCAGGCAGCCGCCCACAGCCAGCCAGCCATAGTTACTCTGTACAAATTTTTTTTCTTCTGTCAATGAGCTAAGGTAGGTACTGGTAGTAAGTTGATCTGGGTTGACCTAGCTGATTTATTAGTTTACTTTATTAGCGGTTGCTGAAAGGCTTCAAGGCCCGCAGGGGCCCGACCTCGCAGAACCTAGCAGCGCCTGGCTGCGTTGGATGCTCCGCTGTCAGGCACCTCCAGCACTTGGTTGCAGCGCCCGCTCCCGCTAGCGAGTCCGCCCAGACACCGCCAACAGCCCGTGTCTGGCCACTAAAACGAGGCTCTCGGGCTACTGGACTGCTGGACTGCTGGGCTACTGCAGCCTGTGCCTGATGCCACCTGCTTTCGTGTCAGTTTAACTCCGACTTCACTCGCTGGCCTTTGCCCTTTGCCCGTTTGCCCATTTGCCCCAAGAAATTGCCTCGCTTGCCCCAACATTCAACTTCAAATCTGCGTGCATGCGGGCTTCATGCATCCCCGTCTCATCATTCATCCCCTTCATTCGTCAACCATTCTCGCCCTACCTCCCCGCCCACCCTCCTTCATCATCAGTCAGTCCACCAC
>JARDXD010001593.1:0-35580 GCA_029218145.1 Aphanocladium album
ACGTAGTACAGGGGGGGGTGGTGGGTGGGCGTGTCGCAGGTGGACGCGCAACAGGCCCACGACGACAGCCTACGCTCGACGAGATGAGATTGCATGCCGCTAGTCGACAGGCGTAAATTGGTTTCCTTAAACTTCTATTATTATTCCGTAGAGCTGGGACAGATGGCCAAGGTTTTCAGGGGTACGCGGCGCGAGTTGATTACCCCAACGGGGATAGATTCGGCGAGCGAAGGTTGCGCCAGCCCTGCACGCGTAGTAATTAGAGAAATACGCATCTCGCCCGTTTTACTACATGCTGATACGTTTCGAGGCACGGTTGCGTAGATGGCTTGGGGATGCGAGTGCCCGTGGTGGTGGTTGGTGGTGTGGTGTGTGCCGTTTCGCTCTTTCGGTTTTGTCGCATTGGCGCGACCGGGAAAGAGTCACGGCATGCGATCACAATCGAGTCTGGACAAACACAAAAGAGGATTGACAAGTTACTAGACACATGGCAGGGCGGGAATGACTCAAAAAGAAATTTGACTAATGTTTTATTTTTCCCTGCGAAATTGAGTTTACACTTCCCCATCTGGTCGGATCAATCTGGTGCGAAACTGCATTATTAAACTGAAGCGGGCGGAACTAGGCGGACATAGGTTTCTAAGCCGGGGGCCGCTTATGAATCCAGAGGACAGCCAGACACAACTAGAGCAACTAACAGAATAATGGTCGCAGTGTGGTGGTAAGCGTTATGGTGTGCTTGGGGGGATGATTGACGGCGTTAGGGGCTAGCAAGGGCGCAACGCCATTGGGCAGGCGGAGCTGGAGATTCCTCAGCACGACAAAAGACACCAATCTGTGCGAGAATGCACGACGGGTTGGTGCTTCGGAATTAATGGCGGGTTCCGCAAAAAGCAACAGAAGCTTCCAGCGGTGCTGCTGGCTAGGTAGGCATCTGCGATTAGAGAGACAGGCTTCCAAGGGTTGACTCCAGGCCAAGCTAGAATAGAGTTTCGGCGGATACGTGCGAGTCACAGGCCAGTCAAGTTGGGGTTGGCTCATCAGCGGTCGACTCCGAGCAGAGTCCGAGGGGACCAGCTGGACGACAGGACTCGCAGTGTGAAATGCGCTGTAATAATGCGCTGTAGGGGGGTTTGTCATTTCAGCTGTAGGGGACCGAGAGAGGTCTGCTTCGGTCCCGGGGGGGGAATGTTTGTACCAGGAAGAGCGAGTGTACTTTGACGGGCGCAGAGTGTCTCAGCCACCTACGGCGTACCGCAACCGGGCAAGTGACAAATTGGAGCGAGTGACTAGTGCAGCAGCAGGGCGCGCCAGCGGAGCGTGGATGGGTAATCAGTAGACAAAATCCGAGCAAAGAGCGAGAGCGAGGGCGGGGGGGCCTGACAGAGAGAGAGAGAGAGAGACCGCAAGACAGTCTCTCGGGCCCGACTGGTAGGGCCAGCCATACCACCGCAACGCAAGCAAGCAAGCAGCGCATCTGTCAGCGGCCCGCCGGGGATTGTTAATGTCCATGGCCTTGTCATCAAGTTAGGCTCCACTAGTTGATTTTTCTGTCGTCCACCTGTGTGAGTGTGTGGGTGATGAGTCTTTGCCCGGTGGGTTCGTTATGCTCGGGTCCGCGTATGCCAAACTCCGCCCAACGCCGCGGGCTGTGTGACACCCCTGCGCTCTCGCTGCCCGGGCTCTGCGCGGCCTGCTTGTCCCCGGCCCACGGCAAAGACGGGTGGGAAGGGGTGTGCGTGTATGCTGTGCCGGTCCTGTTGCAACTCAGATTTCCAAGAACAAGATTAAAAGAATCCCGATGCCCACACCTTGTCCCGAATCTTCTTCCCATCCCATCAAGCTTCCCAATTCAGTCTACAACCAAGAACAGCCTTACAACTATAACAACAACAAAAGCATTCCGTTAATGCAACTTGCTTCAACTACGCTTTCGACTACGACAGCAACACATCATACACACGGCACATCTACCACACCAACCCCTGCCTAAACCCACAACGGTACCCGCAACCGGGCCTGACTCACAAAACAAGAAAAAAACTATACCCATCAAGGGAACAAAGAAGGATAAAAGAAAAAACATATAATACTGTTTCAAGCCTCTTCTTCCTTCAACATGTCCACCGCAACTCTGCAGCCAACTCCCATCCACAGCAAGCCCATCGCTGCTACTTCCACACACTCCCGCCAGGTCTACGCCGCGCCGTCCCGCAAGAGCATGTCCGTCACTCAGACCTACTACCTGGCGCACAAGGCCCGCGCCAAGCTGTCCCGCGAGGCCGCGCAGCCCGATCACGACCTCCGCCTCCTCGTCGGACACGCCAATCTCCTCGACTCCCTCATGATTGAGCTCGCCGAGGCCGAGCGCGAGCAGGAGCGCTGGTTCAACCAGTCCGTTCGCAACACCACCAAGAAGACCTCCGAGAAGCGCCACATCCAGTGGGCCGACCGCATCGTCGAGGAGGCTGTCGAGGAGGAAGAGTACGAGGAGTCCGACTCTGACTCCGACTCCGACTTTGACTACGAGGAGGAGGAGGAGGATGCAAAGGTGACCGTTCCCACCGTCACCGTCGAGCAGGTCGACGAGGACGAGGAGGATCTCGAGGAGGACTACGCCCAGCTCGAGCTCGTCCGCACACCCTCCCACAGCAGCTCGCCTCCCGAGCTTCTCATCGACCACCACGATTCGGATTCGTCCGACGACGAGTCCATGCCTCCCTCGCCCGCCGAGGCCGCTCTGCCTCTGCCCGCCGCCGACGGCAAGCAGCACGCCAAGGAGCAGCAAGTATACGGAGGAGAAGAAGAGTTCTACAACCGCCGCAACCCAACCGGTCTTGTGTCGGCCATCATGGTCTACTAAGCAAACACATTACCAAACCCGACGACTACTACTACTCTCATCTTCTTCTCAGCGATACAAGCGAGCATCTTTTTTGGCATTTGCATGGCGTTTTAAAATCATTTCGATACCAATTTGGCGGATATACATTTCTTATTACATCTTTGGCGTTTTATGATATTACTGGATAGAAAGGATACACCACTCTACAATTGTACAGGACTTTTGGGATTTATACAGACAGCGACCGCTCCCGCTCAGGCGGTAATGAGTGGCGCTGCAACAGCACAAGCTTGCCAGTATGGCGCTTGGCATATACAAAATATAGAAAGCAATCACTAGATTACCAAAAACATATGAAATTTTTATTACTATACTTTACACTTTCCTCTTTACTGTGACTTGTTTCTTCATTTCTTAGCAACGATTCTTAAAAACAACAACAACAACAACAGCAATCGGCCTCAATTGAAACCTGTCCTCGGCCGTGAGTCAAAAGGCTCCGAGTGTGTTGTATGCACGGCTCTCAGACCGCCCGGCTCGGAGGGGGGAAGACCAAGCCACGCCCTGCAGACAATCCATGATTCATCCTGATGCATAGCGACATACCGCCTTTCGCTACGTGTTTTGCATGCTCGCTCACAAACTAAATCTTTTCCTTTTCTTTTTCCACAATTCAAGCCCCATCTACCTCACCCCCCCCTCCCCTTGCCTTTCTGCATTTCCTTTTTTAAAATTTTCCTCGTCGTGACCGTGTAAAAAAAAAAGGGAACAAGGCCCCGCTTATCCGGACTCGGTATGAGTATCGTTAGGCCGGACTTTGGGTTAAACTGCGAGGCCAGCGCGACACCCGATCCACTGCCGGAGACTGTGCATTTCAAATTGTAGTACTCAATTAGGTCTAGCGGTAAGCATCTCTTCCATCGTGCAGAAGAAGTTGGTGTGCTTGTTTATTGGATTCGTCAGCGTGCCTTTGATGCCCCCCTCTCCCTCTCCTCCAATCGCGGCGCTCGATCGCACTCACACAGCGCCCGATTTCTAACCACCTCTGTTTTCTTTTTTTCTTTCTTTTATCTGATCACATCAGCGAGTCGAGTTTGTCAGCCCGGCAACGCTCAACCGTGAATTGTGGCTCCGTTACCGGTACCCTTGTGAATTGCGTGCATGGCCTCATGACCAGCTCTCGTTTTCCATTCTGGGTAGTTTTGTCGCGTCTTCAATTAACACGTGTGTTATTTTTAAAAAGCACCCTTGCTTGCTCTGAGCGCCCGCGTTTAATGTGTTTTGGTGCCTAATAAGATTTTTAAAATTTGCTTTTGCTCTCCTAACCAGGGTTGGCCCCTTGCCATGATCCCAGTGCAACAGCCCAGAAAAAAGAACAGGTAGACAAAATTAGAGGCGGACTCTTGCGGGCGGGTCTTGGTATCCCGGCGAAATAAACCAAAATTTGAGCTTCAGGCTCTTGTCTTCTCATCCCGACAAGTTCATCTCACTGGCTAGGGCTGGTTTTGGCGGGCAAGGCCAGGTTGCCAGATACCGCAACGCTACCCTTGCATGCCATTTCTCTGAATATCATGGTCCAATTTTGGCTTTGAACCTAGGAAACTCTGCCCATACATCTGCAACGACAGTGGAGGGCTAATGGCACTAGGTAGAGCGCTGGGAGATTGGTCGCAATATCACACACAGCCTCCAGGTCAGGCACTCCTTTCTTTTACCCATCTCAACACATTACCACCTGCAGTAAGATATCTTCACCTTGCTCTCGACCCCTGAAGCAATTACGGCAGTCCCTTCCAGGCAGCGAGCACCAAAACGCTGGTGATAGTTGCCGAACTTGGATGCGGGGATGTATCTCGCCAGGCAGCATTCCCGAAAACTTAGATGACTGATTAATAATGAGAGTCTACACGACTGTCATGTAGAACGCTTTCTAGGCACCGAATTTAAAGTTTGGCCCGTGAAACATGCCCTGCACGTCGGCCGCCAATAAACACTTTGCACTAGTTAGTGTAATCAACCCAGATATCTACCCTCAATCTCGCATCTCGATCATATGAGCTCAGAGTTAAAACAGCGTCATTTTTGCCTGCATACACTTTCGAGAACAAATTCCAATGCACAATTACCTGGATCGCAAATGCGGATGCATAGCCTAGATGCTTCTGCATGCGTCCAGCGTGTTCCAATTAACCGTGTTAACCTCTTGTCCAGCAGCGGTGTCACTCCGCCCGTGCGGGTGCCTTTCGTTGTCGAACCGGTGCAGGGCTGCGTACCCGCTGCAGGCACCGGTACGGGCACCCGGCGCCGGCTGCTTGCTGATGCCACTACGGCAGCCTTTTTTCCGGCTGTTGGGACACCGCCACGGTAACAGGCAGAAGCCAATATCAGCCGCAGCCACCATGCCATGGTGATCTTTTGTTGAATTCGTGTCGCTTTCGTCGCCCTTTTCCAAAGGCCTGGTGAGCTGTCCCTTCACGCACCCCCGCCGCCGTTTCCCTCGGGTGCCGCATGAAACCTCAGCTGTTACGCGTACACGATTATATTTGTGCGAAAGTCTTCGCCTGGCGCTTGGCTGCTTGGCTGCACGCCAAGGCAGCAAGCAAGAGGTTCTAGCCCACCCCAAGCATAGCCACCACAGACACCTGTAGTCCAGCCAACCCGTCGAATACGGCCTCAGCACGTGCGCGCGGCAACGCAGCCGAATACGGCACGGGCAAACAATATGCAGCAGTCTTCCGGCTCCCCTACCCACCGCTTGCTCACCAGTCCGGCATTGCCATGACGAGTAGGACTACGTAGTTTGGGTTATCTATCGAGATGGGAGCCTACGCCGAGAGAATGGTGAGCACGCTCTGCCAACCATGTGTGACCAGTGAGAGGGGCTCTTGGCTGCGCGAAACCAAGCAAGCCTTCATACTGCCCTGGAGCTGCGCAACCTCTTCCTTGTTCCCAGGTTGCCAGGTTGCCAGGCACTCGCCCTGAAAGGTCCCTGCTCTCTGACAACCTTGAAAGAAGTCCCTGGATCATATTTACATCATGTCGCCTGACACGACGGAGGGTCCAATCTGGCCAAAAGCCTTCGTCCCTGCCAAAACTGTACGTTACGGAAGGTAGCGCAGGCACGCCCGTTGATGTAATCCACAAACGACATAGATCGAGCCATATCGGGCATGATATCATCTTCACATCACCCTTGCCACTAAGCGTTAAACATCGATTTACGTGTCACTCCACCACTGCCCAGGATCGCTCACTGCCTGACCAAAGAAAGTAATGATGATACGAGCCAATGAAAATTTCCAAATCTTTTCTGCCTCGATACAATATCGATTTATCTTGTTCTTGGCGATTGCATGCGCGTAGCCATTGGCTGCGGTAGGTCTTGTTGTAAAGTTTGTAGAATCACGTCATAGACTGAACTTGACAATGACACCCTTGCTGTCACAGTAAGGGATGCTCTTGGTTGTGGTCTTGAAACATGAAACAGACTCAAGTCGCCGAAATAGCGTCGACCCCGACTCCTGTCAAGCTCGTCAATCCGGCCAGAATTATACGCGTACTAAATCTGACAGGCCCTCATACCCGATTTCTCGGGCTCGGGGTGCTCTCTACGGAGCGGAGGTGCGGGTTTAGGCTAATGGCGGACCTCCGCAGCTAATATACACAGCGCCGTCGCCGTCGCCTAAATCCGCAGGCCACCAATCAAGCTCCGCAAAAATCCTCACCAAGCTCCCCTGCTCCGACACGCTCATACACGAACACCCGATAGTATACCCGACAACTTTCTCCGCATCCCGCTCGAACGAAGCTGCTGGCTGGAAACCGCCATTGGCCATGCAACCAATTGCGCACCGCGCACTGCTTCGGCGCCCAGCCGCCGCCGCCGCCGCCCGCGTCCGCCGGCCGCCTGATGACGCTGCGCGACCCGCGCGCCCCGGCCATGGGGCACAGGATCCTGCAGCTCGGCGGCGGCACGCCGGGCGTCGACGCGGAGCGCGCCGCCGAGGACGCCTACACGATCCGACGATACCTGCAAGGCGTGCCCGAGGGCCAGGACGAGCTGCTGCGCGAGCACGCGCTGCCGCTCGAGAGCAACATGGAGCACATGCACGGCGTCGACTTCCACAAGGGCTGCTACGTCGGCCAGGAGCTGACCATCCGCACCAAGCACCGCGGCGTCGTGCGCAAGCGCGTGCTGCCCTGCATGGTCTACGACGTGGACAGGCCGGAGCCGCAGGCGCTGGCGTACGACCCGGAGGGCGTGTCGGTGGACGGCGCGGCCGCGGCGGTGCCCGGGGAGACGAGCATCGGACGCTTCGAGAAGCGCGGCCGCAGCGCGGGCAAGTGGCTCAAGGGCGTGGGCAATATCGGCATGGGACTGTGCCGCCTCGAGATCATGACGGATGTCGTCCTGCCGGGGGAGCAGGCGGCCGCGACGTACAAGGCTGGCGATGAGTTCGTGCTTGAATGGGGTGGAGAGGAAGATGTCAAGAGCGGTGTCAAGGTCAAGGCATTCGTGCCCGACTGGCTACGTGCCAGCATGGAAGAAGGGCAGACGAAGTGAAGTAAATCAAAATGTACATTATAATACTGTATATTACTGTATACTGTCCATATACCTGCCCAATGCAACAAATAGCTTTGGTCTGCCTATCTTACCTACGCCCAGCAAACCCGCCCTGTTTATCGCTCTCGCCCCGCGTTCTAATGAAGTACGTCTCGTATACCCCAGATGTTTTCAGTTATACAGAAAATGAAGTAAAGAGAGGCAGGCGTACTAATCGGAGCTGGCCGACGAAGGTGACGCCGCGCTGAGTGGCTTGCGGTGGAGAGCTGAGCCATAACGGTCTCTAAAGTCTTCATCTTCTGCGCTATATCCCTTGTGAGAATTGATGATCCGTTGTTGGGACGCTGGATACGGCTTACGCTAGATCCTTGTACCAGCAAGCATACTCGTAAATGAGGGACTTTTCAGACAAGTCTGAGGGCTCGTGCCTGTAGAGCGCCGAGCGCCAGCCACCGTACAAAACCAACTTTCGGATCGCGCTAAGAGGATATAAATGAATTAAACAGAAGGTCTGGCCTTGAAAAGCTCAGTACTCTTACCTTTCACCGGCCACTTGTTCCTTCGTCGTGCAGCCGCCATTTGGAGTTTGGAGATCTATGTTATGTATGTTTCGAAGGTGTCGATAAAGCTGAGCAAGGGTCCAGTTAGCATGACAAGTTCAGCAAAATGTCAAAATAAGGCACTGTCATACGTTCCCTTTGGTTGCGAAGGTCCGACCGCACATGACGGTCCCAGGAATTTTTGATGGTACCACCACATCGCAGACCATGGTGTTGAGGACCGAAATTCGAAGACGACGTCGGCTATCAAAGGGGCCTAGCACGATGTTTAGTCACGAATTTCAGGCTGAAAGTAATCTATATTCTTGTACCGTGATGATATCCATAATCAGACGGATTTTTGACCTTCGATCCTGCCTTAATAAGATACTCTGCCCACTCATCAGACGCCATTGTGCCACGATTGACAGAGACTTGGGTAGAGTGTGCCGCGAGTGTGACGCTAATGTGACGTTTGAAACGAATGAGAATATGAATAAAGAGATTGCATGATGTTATGGCGAGAGGAACAGTCCATTTATCACGTTCTTTACTCTTCGGGAAGGAGGTGGCACCGCGCTTGTGTTGGAAATTTTGTCAAACTTAAGCAGTACTCCGAACAAAAACGGAAATCAGAAGCAGGCGGAGTTTTATTACTCTTAGAGTTAATATTGATCTAAAATCCTGTCATGTAGTACATACA
Source organism: Aphanocladium album (assembly GCA_029218145.1). Lineage (NCBI taxonomy): Eukaryota > Fungi > Ascomycota > Sordariomycetes > Hypocreales > Aphanocladium > Aphanocladium album. The sequence continues at coordinate 8,655 of JARDXD010001593.1, forward strand.
CATTTGTAAAATTGTTGGTACACTGCCGAACGTCATACCCGCGAGCCTGGGCACGGCATAGCCCAACTACTTCCTTGAGACCTAGTAGACTTGATATGCTCGTAAATTCCCTATCTTATGCATTTGAAATTTCAAAACGTCTCCTTTGTACGTATTTATTGATCTCGCTGGCCCCATCTCCCTACATTATTTGCCTGGTTTAGCTGCAAGCTAGTTATGCGGCCACTGTATTTGTAGCGCCGTCCTCTCCAGTGAAGCAGCCAGAAGGAGCAGAACCGTAGTCGCATCGACCAGTGCATGTAATTTGATACGTTAAAGAATATGTGCTTGCTCATGGTCTTTTGCCCCAGAAGTAAACGAAACCTGAGAGCCATCACAAAAGTGTCAAATATTGAGGAGGCGGGACCTCCACTACGAACCAGCGCCGACGTCAGCGCACTACCTCAGCCGCTCGATTACCGACAACTCTTTTCGGTATCAAGTTTAAAGACGGTTGAGCTGAGCAACAAGATTCATCCGAATTTGGCAGCTGAAACGTGATCCACGCATTACAAGCCAGACGCCGTAGCATATCCAGCATGCCGCGCGATTTTCACAAGCTTCTGCGACATTTATCGATGCCTTCTCTTGCAGTTTACAAGCCAAACCGGACATGACGTAGAGAGACCGTGTCTCAGTTTGCGTGTGGCCCTCGCGGGTGCGCGAGGGCGGGAGCATCGCCGATGTCTGAGTGCACCTGACTGGTCTGCCTAGTTGGGCACACCGAGGGCGTGGTTGCATTCCGACTACGGAAATATCATTCGCAGCTGCGCATTCGGTCGCCCCCAGCGTTGCATTCTGACAGTTCTGGTCCGAAACGCATCAGGTGCAGAGCCTGATCCAGTCAGAAAAGGAACACCACCCATGCGTATTTTGGCCTCAGCCACTGCGAGCCGTATTCTGGCCAGTGGTCAGCAAGGATGAACCTTGACGCTGCCAAGCCTGGCCAGCAGCCAAGCCTTCAAGCAACCTCTGACAAGAAAGGGCTCGAAACCAAAGTCTGAAAAAGAAAATGTGACCAAGATTTTGAAATTCAAATCCTCTCATACCACGGTATAAAGTAAAAGTGTAGCAGACATGGCGGGAAATGGACGGGTTTTGGCGCCACCCGAGATCATCTGGAAGCTTGTAAACTGGGGCGCAAGGCAGGCCTGTGGCCGTGATCTTTTGCAAAGCATGCATGCTGCCACCAACAAGGCTGCAGAAGGTCCCGCCCTCGTAACCATTTTCCATTTCGCCATGGCCCCTGCAGTACGCGCAGGCATTTTCTGCGCCTCAGGGACTGCCTTGGGGGCGAGATCGTCGCAATGATTGGCGGACACCTGTGCAGGCATGCTCCCAGCTCATTGGACTACAGACACAGTTCCACTGCAACGGTCCGTTCCTGTCAGGGCGCATTGTTACGAGGATAAAAGTGTCCGAATGTAGAATGTTACGTGTGTGACCTGACAGCTGTCTTTTTAGCGTGCAATGACACCCGCGCACTGCCAGGCAATAGTGTATATAGGTTTGGAGGATGACGATGCGAGCATGCCCACGCGTGCTCTGTTGTTTAGCCTTTTCGCCGATCTGGTCGAACGGGAGTGCTCACTCTCTCTATATTTATTCAGCTTTGTGACTCTCCCTCGTCTCGAAATCTTGAGCTCGACGGCACTGTGATTTATTCTCTCCTTTCCACATCATCATTTCAACCATGCCCCCCGAGACTGCAGAACCAGCAACCAAGAACAGCCTGAAGAAGCGAATCATCTTGTGCTGCGACGGCACCTGGTTCGACAGCGATGATGGATTCACCAAAGCGACAAGAAAAAATGCAGCCACGGTGCAGGTAGCATCCAACGTAACCCGCATCTCTCGGTGCCTCAAACGGCGGTGCAGTGACGGTACGCTGCAAATCATCAACTATGAGTCTGGCGTTGGCACGGGCAGCAACACCGTCGACACTCTCACCGGAGGCATTTTTGGTCTGGGGCTGGAACAGGTATGTATTGATTGACCATGCACATTCTTAGGCAATTTGACCTCTAACCCGTATTTGCACTATGCTGCAGCGTGTCCGTGAGGCGTACGCCTTCCTGTGCTCCAACTATACCGACGGTGATGAAATTATTCTTATTGGATGGTCGCGTGGCGCCTTTACGGTACGATCTGTCGCAGGAATTATAAGCAACCTGGGTTTGCTCACCCGCGAGGGAATGGAGTCGTTTGTTCCCGTATTTAAAGACATGCAGCACTGGAAGGACATGGACTATGACGACCCGCTACCCAACATGCCCTTCTCAAATAAGCCCAAGGGCGAAGACGCTGCCGAAACCTACCGCCAGAGACTGGAAGAACTCGGTCTCACGCGTGTAACCCAGAAGACCAACGGCGAACTCATCAAAGTCAAAGCCATTGGTGTCTGGGATACAGTTGGCAGCCTCGGTATACCCAGAATCGGATGCCTTGACGCCATAGGCATTCGAGCCAGAAACAAAGAATAAGTGTCTCTCTTATATACGCAACTGAATGACACAGCTAACACCTTATTACATTCAGTTGGCATGATACCGACCTCAGCGACCGGATTGAGCACGCTTTTCACGCGCTGGCACTTGACGAAGTTCGAACACCATATAGTCCATCATTGTGGGAGCGACGGCCTGCCAACAAGTTTACCACTGATCTGCGACAAGTCTGGTTTCCAGGCACGCACGGAAACTGCGGTGGCGGTGCGGACGATGTCGGCTTGGCCAACATCACACTGGCGTGTATGTAACTTTTCGAAACAATCCGACTCACACGCTGACTGGTACGCAGGGATGATTGATCAAATGGCGTCTATCGGGGTGGAGTTTTACGCACCATTCGCGCTGCGCATGATTGCCCAGCAGGTGCAACAGTATGAAGTCAGAGCCGCGCAAGCTGCTGGCAAATCTCGCAAGGCACCGCGCCAGTGGGCGGTCGATCCAATCTACCAAGCCAACAAGCCCGTGCGACCATGGGGCATGGGCGCCATCGAAAAGGCCCCGGGCTTTGTCGACTGGATCGTGGGCAGCACGGCTCGCACACCGGGCCAGTACCGCCAGATCAGCCGCGACACGGGTAACGACCGGTACGGCCCTTTTCTCGTCGACACGAATGAGCGAATCCACAGCTCGGTGCGCATCCGCCTGGCCTGCCGCGGCCTCGGCGTCAACGACGTCGCAGAGTGGAAGGCGCCTACGCTGGCCAACTGGCGGCTTCGGCGCACGACGGCGCAGTACCAGGATCCCGTCCCGCTCAATCCGCTCTGGGACCCGGCAAAGCACAAATCGGTCGTCCAGGCCCTCGCGGCGAGCAAGGTGAGCGATGGATTCGGCCGCAAGCCAAACGACGGCGGCAACGGAGAGCGGTGGATCTGGGAGTACGTCGGCCCGGAGAAGGATGCGCCGACAGAGATGAAGCAGAGGGTCATGGTGGAGGAGCCGCTCGGCCCGTATGAGCGCTTCCTGCTGAACCAGGTTGGCGGCGACCCAAATGTATATCTGTTTGCGGAGAACAAGGAGCTGGGCAATCAGCCGCCGAAAAAGACCAAGTATGGGAGCCGCCAGGACTCTGAGACGGAGACGGAATAGAAGGAAGACGGAATACAAGGATTTAGATGCGAAATTCGGCAACGAATATTATGGGGTTATCATTGGTGCAAGAGCTAGATGTATTTAGGGAGGGACAGGCGTAGGATGGTTCTTTTTCATCGGTACATGTTTGTATTAAGAGAATGTATATAACACTAAACGACAGAATCGCAAGTGTGCTCTAGCAGCTGTGGACGAGGCGACCCCGTACATATACATGAGCAATGTTTCGGTCATCACCTGTCATGATGAATTTCTCCAGCATAGTTCTCAATGAGTCTACGTCCTCAAGTGGCGCATTCACTCCATTTCTCGAGCTGGTGATATCAACAAGGATTGCATCAAACTGTTTGCCAGTCTGAAAATCGCCCACTTCGTTGCCAAAGCCAACGACGTGAGCGCCACCAATCGTGGCCATGTGGAAGGCTTCTTCCAGGGTCACAGTATCGCTACCGTCGCGTTTATCCAAGAAATCGCGAGCAAAGGAGTTGATCAACGAGTGGCGCATGGCGTTGAGCATGGAAATGGAGTAGCCGCCGCCAGAATCCGTACCGAGACCAACCTTCATGCCGCGGTTCAAAAAGTCCTTGATGTGCGCAGCCATGAAGCCGCCACCGACGGTCATGTTGGATGTAGGGCAGTGCGCCACGCCGCAGTTGAGATCCTGCAGGCGCTGCGTCTCGTAGGGCGTCATGATGGTGCAGTGGGCCAGGATGGAGCGCTCGTTGAGGAGACCAAACTTTTCGTAGAGATCTGCCTCGTTGGTGAACTGCGGGAACAAGGTCATGGTAAAGTTCTTTTCCTGCTCAGACTCGTCGAAATGGGTCTGAATGGGCATATCGGGGTATTCCTTGGCGATCTCACCGAGTCCCCCGAGAAGAGACTCGTCGCAGCAGATGGCAAAACGTGGGGTCAAGACGTGGCGCAGAAGCTCGCCCTTGGGATCGAGAGCCTTGATGTGATTGATGCAATCGCGGGTCACCTGGAGAGATTCTTCGACGCTGGCATCGACGTAGAAATCCGCTGCGTTGCGAGCCATGTTGCATTTTCCCACGAGAGCACGCTGGCCCATTTCCAAGCACACATCGGCGAGGATCTTGGTGGCCTCGCCATGCAGAGAGCCATAGTAGCTTGCAGTGGTGACACCAGAGCGCAACATTCCTTTGACAACCATTGGATATACCCGTCTCGCATGGTTTGGATCTTTGAAAAGCGATTCATTGAGGAAGGCAACCTGATTGAGCCATTCGAGAATCTGAAGGCCTTGGCCCTGTCCGCGATGGAGCCACTGAGGAGCATGATTGTGCGTGTCGACAAATCCGGGCATAATGAACTGCCCCTCCTCCAGCTCAGTGAGGTGACACTCTGATGCATTGAGTGCCTCGAGTCTTTCGGAGACTTTTTCTCTTTCAACGCTCACCTCGAGAGCCGCGATGCTGCCAGAGCTGTCAATCACCAGCAGAGCATTTTCGAGAATGGCAATCTCTTTCAGACTCTTGGAATGAATAACGGTGCCATAAAAGGCTTGAATTATGCTCGAATTTGACATTTTGAGGGTATGTTTTTTAATGATGCTATGATTACAGCCCGGCCCGGATGTTCGTAGCAAGAGGGGGAGTATAAGTACACTTGAACGAGCGCCTGGCTGCGAGGTGGAGTCGGAAATCTTGCCGTATTGGGCCGCCGTGTTACATTGCCGAGCCTGATTTCAATTCGGAGACTAAAGTGTAGTATTCTGTAGAAATCATGTAGCGATGAATGCGGAGAAGATACATATATCGGCTGGAAAATAGCAGTGCGTGGCGAAGCGTGTAGTGATTCTGTGCAGCAGATGAAGATATGAAGATGGCATTGCTACAGTGGAGCTGTTGCCTGAACAGTGGCGCGCAGGTCCCCTGTAAGCGACCAGCTTTCAGAGGCTTCAGCGCCTTACCGTCACGTGCAGGCAGCTACAAGGCAGCTTTTTCAACGTCAAACAAGACGTCAACATCACAACGACAGCGAAAGAGACGCGTGTGCGACCAAATTCAGACAAACTGCTGCTGGAGTGGTGTGAGGAATCGATATTGGGCACTTTTTTGAGCTTGTATTTGCATTTCCTGTCCCTGCTACCCCCAATATCCAAAGCCTTTTCATCACCGACTCAACATCATGAGCGAGGACAACAAAGATGTGCTGCGCTTTGCGGCCGAGTATGCCGAGAAGAATGTCGACCTGTACGATCTCCTCGGCGTCGATGCTCTCACCTCCAAGGATGACATCCGCCGCGCTTGGCGCAAACGCTCTCTCAAGTACCATCCCGACAAGGCGGGCGACAAGTTTGACCCGGAGAAGTGGGAGCTGTTTGAGCGCGCGCGCGACATCCTCGCCGACGACAATGCGCGCGCCACGTACGACGCCTCCATGAAGGCCAAGCTTCTGCGGAAGCAGGAGCGCGAGGCCATGGACAAGGAGCGCAAGCGCTTCGCCGACGACCTCGAGGCGGCCGAGAACGCCGCGCGCCAGCAGCAGCAGGCCAAGCAGCAGCAGGACAGGGAGATGCTGCAGAAGGAGCGCGAGAGGCTGGCGGAGCTGCAGCGCATGCGCGACGAGGAGAATGCGCGCCAGGCGGCCGCCGCGCAGGAAATGGACGACATGGCCGAGGCCCGCCGCCGGCTCAAGGAGAGAAAGGAGGAAAAGGCCAGGCGCAAGCAGGCCAAGGAGAAGATGAAGGCCAGCCCCATGTACAGAAAACAAGAAAAAGGGCCCGCTAACGGTGCTGTCGATGTACCCGGCGACTACACTGTCGAAATTGACGGCGATAGAAAGATGTACTGGGAGCTGGTCTGCGAGAAGCTCAGAGCACGCCAGGCCTTGAACGATGTGAATCAGAAGGAGGACAGACCGGACATGCAGGATGTCACCATGCAGGGCCTTCAGCAAACACTGTCTATGGCTAAGCAGCGGATCTACGATGCAGAAGTGGCCTATCAACGCGAAACTGGAACGGCCTGAAGAAACAGTTTACTTTTCATTCAACGGCTATCTACTCGGCCTTCAAATTCAGGACACGGACCGCATTCAAGCCCATTATCGCCGCAGCCTCGCCAGAGCCTTCGCCAACGGCTTTGCTTACGGCCTTGGCATTCAAACGAGAGCTGTCCCAAGGACCCTGAACGTCCTCTTCGATGGGTGGGAAGAATGGGTGATCAGTACCAAACATCAACCTATCGGCGCCGCTCGATGCGATGGCGGCTTGTAGTCCAACCTCGGAGTAGATGACGGCGTCGAGATATATTTGTTCCTTGAGCACAGTCCAGATTGTGCGGCGGTTCTTGGGCACCTTGCCCGTCTTTACCAAGTGTCCATCGTGGACAATGCAGCTTTCAATGCGGCCCGCGAGGAAAGGCAGCGTGCCGCCGCTGTGAGCCAGAAGCATTTTGAGGTTGCGCACTTGATCGAAAACACCAGCCATGTACATGCGAGCAACGGCGATGGTAGTTTCCATGGGGAAACCAAGTGCCAGTGGCAGGACATGACCGTACTCTTCGCCTCTAGGACCATACACTTCGTTGGGCAGGCCATAGTGCGGGTGCAGGAAGACGAGCAGATTGGCATCAGCGACAGCCTGGAAAATAGGCAGGAGATTTGGGTCATCCAAACCCTTGCCAAGACCAGAGGTGCCCAAAATGATACCCCTGCAATATTTGAGGTTCTTTACATGGTCAATGGAAGCCTTGATCGCCGCGACGGGTGCGCTCAGCGGCAAGGCAGCAAAGAAGAATAGTCGGCCGACGTGCTCTGCGCACATGTCGGAAAATTCTTTGTTGACAGCGTCGGCAATGCCTGCGGCTTCAGCAGAATCCAAAAAGTCAAACCACGGGTTGGCGAGGGAGATGACGGAGACGTTGATGCCGTTGGTGTCCATGAAGTGAATCTTTTGGGCCAGCGACGCAAAGTGCGTGCTCAGCGGACGACCCGGCAGCTTGGCGTTGGGATCTTTGAGGGCAACATCGAGGGACTCGAGCTCCGACGACAGAAGGATGAGGCGCGGCTCCTCGGCCTGGGGAAACTTTCTGACGAGGGGAATGGTGTCGCGCTTCTCGAGCATGGAGATGTACGAGGGCGGGTACATGTGGGTGTGGATGTCCACGACGGGATTTCCTGACGCCGCCATTGTGTGCGCCGTGCTCGCCGGATTGCTGCGTTCTTGATTAAATTCTAAATGTTTGGAGGATGGAATTTCCGTGAGCAAGGATTCAATGCCCAGCAGATGCGAGGGGTCGTGCAGCTTTTAATGGTGGTGTGCCACGAGTTGAAGGTGGCGGGACAGCCCCCCACATTGTTGATCAGGCCGGCTTGACACGGTGGAGGGACGAGACTCGTCAATCTGCGATGGTGGCTTTAACATGTGCTTAATAATTTTAAATTGGTAGAGATGATGAAAGAATTTGTCGTATATGTTCTCTTGTGTTGTGGTCTTTACATGCTCGAGAAACATCAATGTTGGCCTGACTCTTTCCAAAGACGAGAGGGCATGTTATCACAAGTAGCACGTATAGCCCTCCCGCACTCTTGCGGGTACTTTTGATGCCCAATATCCATCTGCAAACGCCAATCCTTTTCGGCCGTCTCCGATACTGACGTAGGAGACGGTACGTACATCCATCTGCATGGTATCGATGCATAGAATTGCTGTCGTGAAGCTGATAATTTACCCCTCAATTGGGGGTCGCATCTTGGGCGGAGGAGGGGTCACTCGGGTGGCTGCCAGAGGCCAAGCCCCAGGCGGGTTACAGCGGGCTTCAGTGGGTAAAAGATCATCCCACAGTGGGCTTTGTCCGCCTTGATCCAGCAAGCCAGCGCGGGGATTGTCCGGTGTGCCGTTCTCTGTGAGCTGCTCGTACCTCCAGGCCCTATTCAGTTAGCACTTGTGTTGTATCATTGGATATAGGGAGGGACCCTTGGCCTATAGTAGCCTTCTGATTGATAGGCAGCCGTGGGATGGCGGTTAACACTGGTACATAAAGAGGCTTTACCTGCCGACTGCTACATCACACAACGACGTAGGACACATGGACTCTGACCACCCTCATACACTATTGGTTTCTTCGTTACCAAATTAGTTTCTTTCTAAGTTGCACTGGGATCAAGTTTGAATTATAAACCCAACCGCCATGGGCGTCGAAGCCGCAGTCCAAGACGAGGGGCTCGTCATCCCGGTAAGTCCCCGGATCTCATCTATACATCGCGAGAAACCTCAAAACTCACAACCCACCGCTTCACCCAGCTCATCGACTTTGGCAAATTCCTCAACGGCTCCCCCGCCGAGCGCGCCGAGACCGCCAACGCCGTCCTCCACGGCTTCCAGACGGCCGGCTTCGTCTACCTCAAGAACCACCCCATCGAGCCCGCCACGGTGCGCACCGTCTTTGCGCGCTCCGCCGACTTTTTCGCCCTGCCGCTCGACGCCAAGGACGCGCTGCGCCTGACCGACCCGGCCGCCAACCGCGGGTATCTGCGCCAGGGCCGCGAGAAGCTCGTTCCGCCCGAGGACGGCCGCGCCACCGACGGCGGCTTCCGCAAGGAGATTGTCGAACTGAAAGAGAGCCTCGAGATTGGCCGCGAGCCGCACGACACGTACCGGAACCACTGGCCCGCCGAGGAGCCGGGCGGCAGCCTGGACGGGTTCCGCGCCGAGATGCTGCGCTTCGGCGCGGCCTGCCAGGGCGTCCACGTCGAGGTCATGCGCGCCATTGCCATCGGGCTCGGCCTGGAGGAGAAGCACTTTGACGGCTTCGTCGACGTCGGCGACAACACCCTCCGTCTGCTGCACTACCCGCAGGTCAACGCTGACGTCTTCAAGGCCAACGTCGGACAGGTCCGCGCCGGTGAGCACTGTGTAAGGAGACTCCAAGATGCTTGTGGATGGGAGAGGACATTCTTCGCTAACACGACGGCGCAGGACTACGGATGCATCACGCTGCTGTTCCAGGACAGCCGAGGCGGACTCCAGGTAAAGTCGCCCTCGGGCAAATTCGTCGACGCCACCCCGATCCCCGACACCATTGTCGTCAATGCCGGTGACCTGCTCGCCCGCTGGAGCAACGACACCATCAAGAGCACCATCCACCGCGTCGTCGAGCCTCCCCACGATGACTCTGTCGAGGTCTACCCTCCGCGCTACAGCATTGCTTACTTTTGCAATCCAAACTTTGACAAAATGATTGAGGCGATGCCGGGAACGTACTCGGACGAGTCGGAGAAGAAGTACAAGGGTATCACGAGCGGCGAGTATCTCATCCAGCGACTTGCGGCTACGTACTAGCATCATAGCATCAAACAGTGCGCCGAGTATAAAAAGTATTTGTAATCTAGCTTCTTCTTTTTGATTTTAACTCTTACAATGTCAAAAATCCCTGCTCCCGCAGCCAGGCTGCCAACGACGCACGCTCTCTCTTCCGGAAGCGGTCCACGTTCAAGACGGTATCCTTGCATTTGGCAATGATTGTAGCATAGCCATTGGTATCTTTGTCAGCAAAGAATGTGTCGATATCTTCCACCGCGGCAGCATCGGAAAACGACACCAGGTTGGAATTCACGAGTGTGCTGAGCGCCTCGGCCGTTCCCATCTTGGCCACGACGGCGTCCCAGTTCGCCTTGACATGGTCCCACTGCAGCTGGCGCGACGACGATTCGGCTGCCAGGTACGTGGCAAGCGCACGCATCCCCGTCGGCTTCAGCACTCGTTCCGGGGGCGTCGTGGCGTAGCAAAAGGGGAGGATGTGGTCGCGGATCACCTCCGGGTCCTGTATCATGCCCATGGCTCGCACAAACCGAGCTCTCATCTCGGTGGATGTAGCGTTTTGCCATTTGTTGATGAGCTCAGGCCCAACCTCTTTGGGAGATTCTTTGGCGGCTGCGCCAAAGATGATGTAAAGCATGGAGGGATCGATGTCGAGCTTGTCGGGGTCAGAGTTGTAGAGAATGTTCTTCTGTAGAGCCACCCCTTTGATTCTAGTCCAGAGTTAGCCACCGGATCGCGTGTCACACTGCATGTGCTGTTACATCTCCAACTTACTCTGGACTGTCGCAACTCAACCCCTCGTCCAAGAGGGCCCGTCGGAGGTCTGACTTCAGGTGTGACTCCCCTGCGGTCTTTTCCCATCCGAGCTCTTGCACCATCTTTGTGATAACCGATCGGGTCAGCGACTTGATGGCCGGCAACAATTCCGCATCATCGTCGAATCGATGCCTTAATCTCGTAAAGTCACGCATCATTCGCGTCCATAGTTGAGGGTCCATCTCATCTGCAAACGACTGCAAGAAACCAAGCAGAGAGACGACAGAGCCAGTGCCAGAGAATGCCAGAGCGGATGACGAGTTGAGGATGGTCAGTTTTTCAGTAACGGTCAGCTCGTTTAGCCTCTGACCCAGCTTCGCCAAGTGCTCTTGCGGGTACTCAATGCGATAGAAACCAGTGCCAGAGCTGTTCAGCAGGTAAAGCGAGTCTGCAGGGATAGTCACAGACTGTTGCTTTTCCGAAAGTGCGGAAATGACAGATGGTGTCTCTTTGTCAGAAAGGCTTCTGAATCCGAGAGGAATCCACCACAGAGTCTCATCTTCGTCCGGCTTCATGTCATCCACGGCAAGGAAGCGCGACTGCCGCAGAGTCACTTGACCGTCAGCTTCCGGAGTGACTGTCACAACCGGGTGTCCAACTTTTTGGATCCACGGCTTGATATGGGTGACAATGTCGTCTCCGGATGCTTCGCCCAGATACCGCCAGAGATCTTCCGCCGTGGCATTTCGATGCATGTTTTGCTTCAGGTAGTTGGACACGCCTGTAAGGAATGTCTGCACGCCCATGTGGTTTGCCAGCATGTTGAGGACTGAACAGCTCTTCTGGTAGCTGATTAGATCCAGCATCTCGTGCACGTTGCGCGCGTCAGGCACATCTCCATGGATGGGATGAGAGGATCGCATTGCATCGCGAATCAACGCGCCTTCCATACCCCCAGTCATAAATGTTTGCCATGTGTTCCAATCGGGATGGAAGTTGTCGACGGCATAGTCACCAGCCCAACTGGCAAAACCTTCGTTGAGCCAAAGCTCGTCCCACCAGTCCATCGTGACCAGGTTTCCAAACCACTGGTGCGCGACCTCATGGCACATGATGGAGCAAATAATTTCTTTCTTGCTTTCTGAACTTGTCTTCTCATCAAAAATCAACTGGAGCGTGTGTTAGCTTACAAATTTTACGCCTAATTTTTCTTCACCGAGACTCACGATATTGGTTCTGCCGGTAATGAGACCCCAGTTCTCCATGGCTCCGAAAGTGAACTCGGGAACGGCGAGCACGTCCATCTTTGCTAACGGGTAGTCGATACCAAAAGTCTTCGAAAAGAAATCCACGGCTTTGATGGTCTCTTCCACCGCATAGTGGCCTTGCTCCTCCAGACCAGCCTGGGCATAAAATCGCACGGGGATCTTTTTGCCACCATATTCCTGTTCCGTGAAGCCTTCAACATACTTGAAGTCACCGATTGCCCAGGCAAGTAGGTAAGTGCTCATGATGGGTGTCTTCTCGAAGCTCACTCGTTTGAGGCCGTTGGCAGCGTCGTCGGTGCGCTCGACCGGGGTGTTGCTGATGACGGTTTGGTCTGTTGGGAGCTCAATGTCCAGAGAGAAAGTAGCCTTCATGTTGGGCTCGTCAAAGCAGGGGAATGCTCGGCGTGCACCCACGGGCTGAAACTGCGTGCAGACCATGTAAGGCGAACCATCCTCGGCTCGCGCCACCGAGGCTGGCGGCTCGGAAAGTGCCTTGTACTGCGCGCGATAGAATCCCATGGACTGGTCATTAAGAATTCCTTCATATTCTAGGACCAACTTGTACGATTTGGCGACAACGAGCTCCTCGTCAAAGGAGACGGTAGCACGATCACCTTTGTCCTCACAGCTGCAGCTGCTCGACGGAATAACCCGCGACGTGTCGCCATTCTCGTCATGAAGATTCGCGCTTGCAATCTTGAGCTCTTCTGCATTCAAGACAATAGTTTTGGTTGCTTGCGTGATCTCCAGATCAATGCTAGGCTCACGTTAGCGTTTGCACTGTCTTGCAGACACGTAGCCTGACTTGCCTGACCGTGCCTTTGTAAGTCCATGCTTTAAAGTCCAAGTCTCGCAAGGAGAGCTTGTAATGGGACGGCTTGTAGTTGCGCGGGAGCACGATCTTGTCACTCATTTTGAGGGCCGTTTCGTGGTATTCGGTGACATGACATGGAAAGGAAAGCCGTGTCGATTAATATAGAGCCCGCGGTCATATTTTACCCCGCCATAGCCTGCGGAAGCAAGGCCCGCATTGTGAGGGGGATTGGAGGGGGGGCGGCAGCTAATAAAGCGAGCCTCACACTAGCTCTTACGTGGTTTATCTCGCGATTGGTGAGGCCACGATCCTGTTAGGGAAATAGCCGGTGCTGTTTCGTAACCATTGGATAACAAGTCACCGTCGCGGCACCGTGATCCGAACGATTGCCTGGACTACTATGGAAGTCTGAGCTGCCGAACTACCCATAGAGACAACTTCTACCCATCCTTTAAATGCATTCCGACGTGTATATTTATTGAAATTTGCCATCAATTCCACCCTGCTTCTTCTCTTTCCGTCTAAAGTTCTTTGTCGAAATGTTACACTCTAGAGCAGCACGGTGTAGGATGACGTCTTGGGAGAAACTTCGGGAATAGAAATAGACCAACCATGGCTCACAGGAAGCAATTCGAGCTGTTAGATAATTACAAAAATTATTGCGAATTTATAGTCGCCATACTCTGCAGCCGACAATTCAGCTGCTTCTGACTCTCCGTACCAAGCCGAGGCCAACAAAAAATAGGGACCCCAACTGTTCTACCCCGTTCGTCCCACCACCACCACCACCGCCAAACCCGCCAGAGCTCTCCAGCCGCAGCCAAAATTTAGCTGGACCCTTTTACTAACACTCCCTTCTTTCTCAACCTCCCCATTCTGTCGCAACCCAACTGAACCTCACCCGACAGTATCAATCAGCCGTCTTTTTACAATGGCTTCTTCGTCGCCCCTCCGAACGGGCTACCTCGTCCTCTACAATGCCGTCTCCATGGCGGCCTGGGCCGTGGTCCTGTACCGCACCATCGCGACCTGTCTCGACGCCGACGCTGGCTTCCAGTACACCTACTTTGAGGTAGGCGACTGGACACGCTACACGCAGACGGCCGCCTGCCTCGAGATTTTGCACTCTCTCCTCGGTACGTCTTTTTTTGCTCATTCCGTGAAGGCTTCCTGACGCGACAATGCGTACTGCTTGCGCATGCGACGACAGCGCTCTACGAAGCCCATCCCTCCCCCTTTGCGACATGCTAATCAGATTGTGCTCTTCACAGGAATTGTTCGCGCGCCCGTGTCCACCACCCTCATGCAGGTCGCTTCGCGTCTGCTTCTCGTCTGGGGCATCGCCTACCCCTTCCCCTTCGTTACCCAGGCGCCCTTTTACGCCTCCATGCTCGTCGCCTGGTCCGTCACCGAGGTCATCCGCTACTCGTACTTTGCCACCAGCCTCATCGGCCTCCAGCCCTCGATCCTGACCTTTTTGCGCTACAACACATTCTTCATCCTCTACCCGCTCGGCATCTTCTCCGAGTGCTCCCTCATCTTCATCACCTCCAAGTTTCTGCCGCCGCCCGAGCAGTACATTCTCTACGCCATCCTCGCCGTCTATGTTCCTGGTACGTTATCGCATGCTCGCAAAGCTCGCTCGCGCACGAGGGAAAATATAACTAATGGAATCATTCTCAATAGGTTCCTACACTCTGTACACGTACATGATGAAGCAGCGATCCAAGGTCATGGGCGGTGGCAAGAGCACCAAGAAGACCCAGTAAACGACTACCATGCCAACGACGAGCAATGCTTGAGCGACCGATCTGCCATGTACCCATGGGCCAAAATAAAATAAAATAGAAATCCAATAATAATGCCATTTATGGCCTCTAATAATAAATACTCAAGACACACATGTTCTAGCTTGTTGTGTGCTGGGGCTCTGTCGGAGTCGCCTCCTCGGGTTGGGGTATATCTTCCGTGCTGCTCTCGTACCAATCATTGTGTACCCACGTCGTAATGTATGCCGCTGCATCGATCAGCAGCGTATCGTAGGCTGGATTCTCGTCCTCTTCAAACATTGCTATACCTCGCAGTCAGTCTCTCAGCGCCTCTCTCTCACGCCAACCCGGCAAAAGAACGTACCCATATGTGCCCCAATTTCATCTGTCGCCTTGTCGTTTACGGCCGCCTTCCACTCGCCCGCCTTGAGCTCCTTTGGCAGGTTGCAGAACGTGCGGTCCTTGCCCATGATGGTCCCCACGACGCTGATCTGCTTGGGCGCCGCCGCCTTGCCCAGCCGCGTGTACAGGTTGGCGTAGCCGAGCTTCATCTCCTGGCTCAGCTGCACCATGCACTTGACGCGCTTCTTGAGCTCCTCGGCCCGCGCCAGGCAGCCGACAAACTCGAGATGCGACGACACCCACGAGAACCCCTGCCCAATCTGCTCGCGATTGAGCCAGGCCGCCGCACCGCCCGCGGCGACGGCCCCCGCGGCGCCGACGAGCATGGCTGCTTTACCCCACGCCGGCCAGCCGCCGCCGCCGCCTTGGGATTTCTGCGCCGCCCCGACGGCGCGCGAGCCCGACGGTGCAGATTTTGTCGCCGCCTGGTTCGCGCCCCAGAGGCTGGCGCCCAGGCCGCTGAGCTGCGTGATGGTGGTGGACGCGGCTTGGTAGTGGCCCTCGGCGCCGTGGGCCACGACGCCGGGCGAGATGCCCAAGAACGGCGTGTCAAAGGCTAGCACGCCTTGGATGTATGGGAACAGCAAGCTGCTGAAGTTTGGTATCTCTGATTTCTGGATGCCGTCTTCCGAGTAGATGGGCTGCTCGGATGCGATCCCCAGCACCGACTCGACAGCCAGGATACCACCCATGGAATGGCCAATGAGGACAGTTCGGACAGACGGGTCGATTGTAGGCGAGGGCGTGCCAGCCGCAACTTCCAGATCAATGACCTTTTCCTCGAGCCTGTAGCATTCGTAGGCACCGTTAGTAATCTAGGCTCCTCGTTATCCTTGCCAGGTAACGCATTCTACTCACCATGTGCGGAAGCGCATCACGCATTCGCCGAGATCTCCGCGCGTCTCATATTTAGGATATACGAGCACCTTGACGTCGATTTTCGGCAGCTCTTTCGCTATAATGTCACGCAAATGCTCTGCGAACCTGTAGTTGTCCCCAAACGTGAGGTTGCCACCCTGAAAGTCTTATTAGCCTGCGCGCCGCCAAAGTTGCTGGCTGTTCCGCCACCGCCGCGGGGCCAAGAGGTATCTCCACCACATACTCGGAAGCCGTGGATAAAACACAACACAAGCGTCTTCTTGGCCATTGTGCTGCGCCCGTAAGGCCTTCGGCTGAAGCGTGTCTAGATGAGCCGCACGTTGGCAATGCGCGATGTTGGAGTGAGGTCACTCATGCAACAGTGGCTTAGCGGTCGCAGAACCACACGTGCGAAGCTTCCACCATCGTCATTGGGGTCCACCGATCGCTGGAGCCGAGCCAAGCATCTACCATACTGATCTTTCACATGGCAAAAAAGCAAGCACTTTGCGATAGCAACTGATCAATACGATATTGACTTAAGAGCGTCTATTACAGTACATTTGTCTCCTAATCTAAACAAAAACCGCAAATGCAGCTCTGCAATCCCCGTTGGTATACATTTGCGATTGCACCACCTGCGTTTGACTCCCCATCTGCAATTTCTCTTCTTCCAGCTCTGTCTCGTATCTTGCAATACACATGCCTGTATCACAAAAAAAAAGTTATCAACCCCCAAAAACGCCAAAAACACACATATGAACAAATCCGGTCGTGCGACATTCTTGTCGCCTTGGCCAAAATCCAGGTCAACCTTGCCAGTATTGCGCCGCCGAGGGATATAAACCTCCCTCCATTTTTCCTTGGCTCGCATCCAGTAATACACCACGCAGCTTTTTCATCTTCCTTCAACCATCATTACTCCTCGTCGCTTTGGGCTGCAGAACGCGCTCCGTTGGCCTCTCGCGAGCTGCTCGTGATAATCTTGATACGAGTACCGCTCGGCTGCGGGGTGCTCTCGGCTGCTGAAGGGGCAACAGAGCTACCCTTACCACCTTCTTCCAACTCTTGCAGTCCAGGGTTGCCATCCATCAACTGCTGGTACTTTGTCGTGAAGAACCCAGTCATAGTCTTGGCGTCCTGGTACAGAATACTGCCGTCTTCGTTGTAAGTTTGACAGTTGCGAATCATCAACTCAAAGTCCTTCTTCAAGTCGCTGAGAGCATTGTACTCCTCCTTCTTGATGCGCGTCTGGATTTGATTCATGCAGATGGGGTTGGTGATGATGAGATAGTAGTCGGCGTAATCGCGCTTGGGAGGCAGCTTGATGAAGGGTCCGATGATGAGGCGCTTACCAGCGTCGGATTCGTCATCCTCGGCAGGAGGCTCAATATCATCCACCTCGAGAGTCATCAAGGCATCGTACAGAGACCGGAGGCTCTTTTGCAGGAGCTCGCGTTGTTGCGGGTTGAGGCGAGATTCAGCCGCGCCACCCTTGCTGGGCCGCCCTTGAGGGCCACGGCGCTTCTTGGTAGGCGGCTCATCATCTCCGTCTTCAGCCTTGCGCTTCTCATTCTTGCTGCCAGGCTTGCGACCACGCTTCTTGGGTGTCTCAATCTCTTCGGTGCTGGCGCGACTAGCGTCAGGAGAGTCATCCAGGACCCCACCCTTTTTGACTCTATTGTTTTCGCGCTTGTCCTTGCGAGCTTGCTTGCGGGCCGCAGCAGCTTCGGGCGAATCCTCGTCATCGTCGACTGCCATGAGCCACTGCTCCTCAGTGAGGCCGTCATCATACTTGACCTTGGTGCGCTCACGAGCACCACGACCAAGCACAAGATCTTCCGTCTCGTCAGGGACAGGGTTACCTTCACTGAGATAAATGTCGGGCAGCTCGTCTTCGCCCATAAGTCTAGCCTTGCCCTTGGGGCCACCATAGATGGACTCCTTGGCGCGCTCTTCGTCTAGCTTCTGGAAAGTGATGATCTCGTCGTCGCTACGCGCCAAGATCATGTTCAGCTCTTCATCCTCCATCTCCTCTTGCTCGCCAGACTCTGCCATGTCCGCAGTTTCCAGCAGGGTTCGCAGCATGGCATCTCGGTCAGTTTCCGAAGACTTGTTGTCGAAACGACCAGCCTGAATAACCTTGCCGTCCATGTCCAACTTGAAACGAGCACGCTCAAGAATCTTTTCTTCGACAGAGTTGGAGCTGATCAGACGCAGGATTCTGACTTCGTTCTTTTGTCCGATACGATGGGCACGATCCTGGGCTTGCAAATCTTGATGGGGGTTCCAATCAGAGTCGTAGATGATGACAGTATCGGCTGTCTGCAGGTTCAGACCGAGACCACCAGCGCGAGTGGAAAGCAGGAACATGAAGTACTTGGAATTGGGAGCGTTGAATTCGCGCAGCAGATCCGAGCGCTCGTCCGACTTGGTCGTACCGTCAAGACGGAGGTACTCCATGCGACGATAGCGGAGGTAATCTTCCATGATATCCATAATGGCAGTCATCTGGAAGAACATGAGAACACGATGGCCAGTCGCCTGATACTTGGGCAGGATTCGATCCAAGAGCTCGAACTTGCCTGATGTTCGCCACAGCAGGTCGTTGCTGATGCTCATAGGGTTCATAACATTCTCAACTTCGCCGAAAACGAAAGGATGATTGCAAAGCTTACGCAGCTGCATAATCATGTTGCTGAGACCACGAGCACCGGTCTTGCCACCCTTGCCGTCGCTAACAGCAATCTTGTTGTGGGTGACCATCTGCTTGTAGAGCTTGGATTGGAGAGCAGAGAACTTGCACTTGATAACCTTCTCGGTCTTGTCGGGAAGGTCCTTTTCGACATCCTTCTTGAGACGACGCAGAAGGAAGGGTCGAAGAACCTTGTGAAGACGACGAATGACCAAAATCTGTTCTTCTTCCGTAAGCTCGATCTTGTCTTGTCCACCAGTATTAGCGAATGGAGTATTGAACCATTCATCGAATGTTGTCGCAGATTTGAAAATGTTGGGCAAGACAAAGTTGAGCATAGCCCACAGTTCCGCAAGGTTGTTCTGCAGAGGAGTACCAGTGAGAATAAGGCGGAAGCGAGTGTTGTAGTACTGCTGGATCGTAGCGCTCAGTTTGGAGTTGCTGTTCTTCATACGGTGACCTTCGTCGATGATCATGTGGAACCACTTGATCTTGCTCAGGATGGGCCTGTCCTTGATGATGTACTCGTATGTCGTCAGCAGCACCTGGAAGCGGCCCTGACGGATCTTCTCCTGTTGCAGTTTGCGAACGTTGGGAGGGCCCTTGTAGACGATGCGGCTGATACTGGGCGCCCACTTCTCGAATTCGAGATTCCAGTTAGTGAGAGTACTGAGAGGGACAATGACGAGGTAAGGTCCGCTCTGCTGCTTGCGCTCGATAAGATATGTGATCAAACTGATGGTTTGAATAGTCTTTCCGAGACCCATTTCATCTGCAAGAATACCGTTGAGGTTGTTGTTGTAGAGCGAAATCATCCATTGAAGACCCTTGATTTGGTACTCCTTCAGCTTACCACCAACCAACATGTTGGCCTGCTCAGTAACTTCCTCACGAATTCTGTGAGCGACAGCATAGTAGTCAATCTTCTTGCCGCCAGTCTCCTCATCTTCCTCATCAGGCTCAGACTCGGATTCCTCAGGCGCAAGGTTGTCCAGGTCGCCATAGCGCTCGGCGGCCTGTCTTTGCTGTGCCTTGACGGACGAGGCAAGCTGGTGCAAGAAACCGTCGGTCTGGCGCAGCAAATGTGTAATGCGGGTATCCTTGGCCTGGTCGAGCAGCTTGAGGTAAGCCTCTTCGTCGTTGGCTTTGAGAGCTTGCAGACGCTGCTTGGCGGTACGCTCAATGCGCTTCTGCTCTTCCTTCTCGATGTTGAAGTGCTGAGAGTACATGAGACGGCTGAGCTTGTGGGACTTGGTGCGCTGAGCGTTTGCAGTGTCATGGATTTCGGCGCGGTGGTTGTAGATGGCGCGCAGGAAATCGGAGTGCTTCTTCTTCTCGCGGTTCTCGCGGGCATCACGTTGCTGCTTCTCCAGCTTCTCGGTAATGCGAGCCTCGCGAACGCTCTGCTTCTTCATGCGGCGGTAGTTGGAGCGGTTCGTCGTCATTGCCAGGTTATCGTAGTGCAGCATCTGGCGGCCAATCTTCTCACGAAGAGCGCGCTGTTTGGAGTACAAGGCAAGCTTCTTCATCTCGATGATGGCGCGTCGCTTGAGATCATCTTGGACCTCGAGGTTGTCATCGGTGACATCTACGTGACCAATGTTGGCGGGCATGTTCTTCAGCTCAGTATAGCGCTGGCTCATGCGGTTGAAGACAACAACTTCATTCTCATATCGCAGGTGCTCGGCGTCGATACCAGTAGGGAAGATGCCAGGGATGAACCAGCGGTTCTTGCGCTGGTTGTGATCAAAGTAGTTGATGGATGGGCGAACCATGTTTGTGCCGTATGGAGACTTGATTGTCTTGTAAACATGTTGCTTTGGTAGCTGGTCCGCGTCATCTTGGATAGCGGCATCGCCGTTGGGGACATCCTTGCCGCCCTCAGCAGCAGGGCCTTTGGATGGTGTAGACACGGGAGAATCTGCCATAGTCGCCTGACGACGCAGACGCTGGTTGAATATAGCCTGCTGCAGTTGCAGAGACACGCCGGCATTCTTGCCTAGCAGCTTGAACGCATGGATCTGCTGTCTAAGGAGTGCCAGCTGCTGTTGGCTGAAAAGATTCGAGGCGCCGGCAGCTGGCGACACACCAGCGGTCGGTGTGCTTACCGAGTTCTGAGCTGGCGCAGCAGCGGCACTTTGTGCATTAGGCCCAGGCTGGCCAGGCTGCGGCGTCCCTTGTTGGGAGCGTTGTACCTGAGCACCATTGGCAGCGCCGTTTGGCATGCCTTGCATCTGCTGCTGATGCTGTTGCTGCTGGTGTTGTTGCTGCTGCTGCATCATCTGCTGCTGATTGCGGCGCATTTCGTGTTGTTGTCGAAAGCTCGCGAGGAATTGGTGTGCTTTGATATATTCGGGGTCGGACTTGGGAACGCCTTGCTCTGTCATCTGCTTAAGTTTCTGTATACACGATTAGCGATGGGCCAATTGGCACTTGGAGAGCACTCCGTGCGGTGAGCACGATGCAAAACGCGTCGGGAAGCATACTCGGAAGACTTCTTCGGCCTGTTGCTTTGTCGCGCCGGCAGGCATCGGCCCCCCTGGGTGCTGCTGGGCACCAGGAGGTGCTTGCACAGACGCCATGGTTGTGGTGATGGCAAAAGACGCGCGTTTGTTATGATCTGTCGAGGATGGAGATAAATTGCGCTTCTATGTCTGTCGCATATCGAGATGTGCGGTGGCGTGGTTGCTCGTGTCGCAAAGGGTTCGAGTCGCGCAAGCCAAGATGCGTGGGTGTCGCGGTAGCGGGCGCGGCGCTGTTGCTTGGGGGGAGAGAAAAAAAACCAAGGGAAGGGCAAACCGCGCGCGTCGGGGACAATGCGGATGCGCTGGACGTGGCGACGAGGGAATTTTTAAAGACGAATGGCACGTTGCGAAGGGTGCGCGGATGGGATTGTGAAGAGTTGGGCGCGGCAGGGATGCTGGAGCTCCGGCTTTCTGATGCTGGGCTACCGCGTGGCGTGCCAGACGAAAACGTCGAGCAAAGGGGGATTGCAAGAGGGAGGGAAGGAAGAAAAGTGTGAAAATGGCGATGCGGCGCGTCGGGGACGGTGCCACGAGTGCGGGCGGCGTGTAAATCGCGTGAAACACGACGGTGCCGGGAATTTTGAGATGGACGCCGATGGTTTGCGACGGACCTGGCGATTTTAGGGATGCGCGCGCTCGCTGGTTGATGATGGGGAGGTGGTGAAGACACAGGACACAGAGTTGGGGCGTGATGGCTGGTGCCCTCGTGCAGCCACTAGCCACAGTATTTTTCAGCACGGGCCCCTGCGCAGGCCGAATCCTGCCTGTGCCACGGGCCTCAGGCTTCCGAAGGGGGGCTTGTTGGAACGCGAGGGAGAAAATTTGTATTAGGTAAGCTGTTCTATGTACTGGCACGTGATCCACTCTGGAACACTGTTTTTCAGTCCCAAGGTAGCAGTCGGGAGCAAGTACCGGTGTCCCTTTGTAGCTGGGAAACAATGGGCGCGCTCTGGGTTTCCTTGTTTAGGTCGTTTGTCAAGGTGGCAGCCTCCAAAAATGCAGTATAAATGTATAGATGGTATTCCGAGGCGGGTTTTCACGTCACTCGATTTGTTACACTGGCGCTACACAACCTCCAAGTCTCGCAGTAATGCATGTCAGCTCCACGATGGCTTTTGGGTATACATTTGTTCAACTTCTCTTCTTCTTCACCTCTTGGCCCTCTTCTTGTCCGGGCCGTGATCTTCTTCATCGCTTATTTCTGCGTACTGCGTCTCTGGCTGTGTTTTGCTCCATGCCTTGGTAAACATTGGGTCACTCTTGGCCTTGTCAGCATACTTCAGCAGAGCTTCGCGAGGGTCCTCGTGCAGCATTCGCGCAAGCGGAATGCTCTCTGCGACGTGCCTCTCGTCGGGCTGGCTTCGCTGGAAGGGTGTCTGCTGCGGAATGTGCGGGCGGCGTGGATCCTTGGAGCCGCCAGCGGCATTGCTCTTTTTAGGCATCGCGCCCGGTGTGATAATGGCATCGCCCGACATGCCCATGGACTGGTCGGTAGTCAAAGCAGAGTTGTCATCAATGTGCCTCTTTTTCGGAGCGCGTGACATGACTTCCACCGCACCTCTTGTTGACTTCTCCGGGTTGTAAAGTACACGCGTTTCCGCGTTCGCAGACCCTGTGACAATCTGGTTAATCTTGGGATGCCATTCCACAGTAATGAGAGGCGAGCCAGGCGTGATTGGCGTGACATGCTCCGGTCGTAGATTTCCGGGGTTCAAGATGTGTAGGTGTCCAGTCGCGGAACCTGTAATGATGCTGGTTGAGTTGGGTGCATAGCGAATGTTGCTTGTGGGGTGAGCACTCGACGTCGATTCGTGAGAGACTGTCACCAGCGGCTTGGTAAACTTTCTTGTATCCCAGAGTTTGATAAGGTCGTCTCCTCCTCGTGTAACTACCATACGTCCATCACCAGAAATGGCGATGCCACCTGTCCAGGTCTGTGGTTTATGTGCCTGCAGAATCTCCCCAGCCGGTCGCGAGAAGGGTCCGTTGCCGCCGTACATTACCAGCGTTCCGTCCAAAGCAGCTCCAATGAGAACATTATTACCGCCTTGCGCTGGCGTTCCCCATGCGACAGCAGTCATTTTCGAGCGTCCGGCCGAACCCGCTGCCTTGGACTTGAAAACAACAACCTGCTTTTGTGAGCGCTTGTTGTTGATATCCCATATACGTAAAGTACTGTCTGTTCCAGCTGTGATGAATTGATTCTTATCCGTCGGATGCCATGTACCTCCAGTGATTTCTGAGATGTGACCCTTGGTGTTGTGCATGTCTCGTAGATACATGTCTCCCTTGACAAATGTTGTCAAAACTTCGCCGTCGCGAGAGAGAATCATGGCTTGTGGATGTGCTGAGATGCAAAGCAGTGCGTTGCCAGCTTGGGGGTTGAATTCGATGTGGTGAATGGGATGCGACTCGGCATTGTCCGCAGCCTTCGCCTCGTGTGGATCTATCGTTCGGAAAGCACGAATTGTCGTTGGTGTCATGGACGAGAAATCGTGAAGCTTGACGGTGCAATCAGTCGAGCCTGTAGCCAACCGCCCGCCAGCGGGATCGAGAGACACGGTCGTCACGGCGCGAGTGGCCGTTGGTATCACCATCTCGTGGGAGACTGGATATTCGTCACCGTCGTCAGAATCATCATCGCTGTCGCTGTCGCTGCCGTCTGAGCTAGAGTCGCCGCCCTTTTTGACCTGCTGCGGTTTTGATGGCTTCTCCTCCACCACTCTGCGGCTCTTGTCGATTTGCGCCGCAATATTCGCCGTTTTATCCTTCTTGCCAAAGGCCGCTGGCAGAAATGCTCGCATGGGATCATCCGCTGCCAATTCTGGGACCTCGACCTCGAAATCGTCGTCGCTCGACATGGTGGCGGCGGTGGGTTGTTTGCGCAGCAGGAAAAGCCGCGCGATAGACGAGGAGAAAAAGAGAAAGTGCGTTTGCCGTGGGGAAGAATTTCTTTAAAGAGATGGAGTGGCTGGATGTCAATGTCGGCGGCCTAGATCAGGCACCATTAGCCTGGAATGAACCCGTTTGGGTGGAACCCCAGAGGCTAGATTCTGGGTCCAGCACAACCTCGAACTCGCACCCTCACGCGACTGGCGATCGGCAGTCGACTGCAATCCTTTTTCGCGGGCATACTTTCAAAATTTGGCGCGGCCCAGAATGGCTGCCGACCCCCTTACGGACGAAGATGAGCAGTACGACTCGGCCAACGACTCGGACTTTGCGCCCGATGGTGAGCCCAACATAGTGTCCTCTGACGACGAAGGGGGCGAGGATGAGGCGCCGGAGGGAGGGCGCAAACGGAAGAAGTCAAAGAAGGAAGAGGCCGACGCTGCTGCCAACGCAGACGATGATGTCGTGTACGAAAATTCGGGAGACGAAGCAATCATCACCAAAGGCAAAAAGAAGTTGAAAAAGTCCACGGACGCGGAGGATGAAGGCGGCGATGGTGGATTGATCAAGACCAGAGCGCAACGAGCAGCCGAGTAAGCATATCTTTGAAGCTATGCAGAGTCTAGACTGACGTGCCATCTCAGGAAGGAAGAGCGTCGCTATGCTACGAACACGGATCCGGTGACGGTCGATGTCGACGCGATATGGAAGCAGATGCTGTCCGGCCAGCCCATCGTCCCCGAGACTGCCCAGAAAGCCCTCACCGACGAGACTAAGGCCGCCGAGGCCGCGCAGGAAGCCGAGAAGAAGGCCGACCCCTCCGATATGATCAAGATCAAGCGCACCTACAACTTTGCCGGCAAGGTGCACACGGAAGAGAAGCTGGTCGCGCGCGACTCGGCCGAAGCCAAGCTGTACCTCGCCTCCGAAGAAGGCCAGGCAGCCGTCGCAGGCGGCGCAGACGCATCGCCACCGAAGCGTGCGACGCGCAAGGCCTTCCGGTCCGCGTTCGAGCCCGTCGCCATCGGGGACGCCACCGGCGCGCGCCGGTCAGACCTCAACCTGGGCATGGCGGCGCGGCTGCAGGCGGCGCGGGAGCTGCAGCAGGCCAAGAAGCTTACGACGGTGGAGAAAAGCCGCATGGACTGGGCCGGCTACGTGGACAAGGAGGGCATCCAGGACGAGCTGGCGCTGGCGGGCCGGTCAAAGGACTCGTACGCGGCGCGGCAGGACTTTTTGGCGCGCAGCCAGGCGATTCGCGACGAGGACTCGCGACGGGCGCGCATGGCGGGACGGACGTGAGCGGTGATTTGAGGATGGTCTTTCTTTGGGGAGATTTTGCTTCAAACATGATGCGCTTGCCTACGACGATGGGCCTGCGAATGTATACACGCCGCTTCGCCCGCGAGAGGTACTTGCCAGGACACTGCAACTACGGTCATTGCCTTGGCCCGTGTGCATGGCAGGTACTACAAAGGGCTTACAATTATAGTGCCACGGTAGACATTTTTAAAATGCTGCTGAGGAGCAAAGACTCAACTTGGCCTCTGTGCGCCAACTTGATAAACATGGAGCAACTGGGTTGCCGTCCAACTACCAGCCCACAACCGCGGCTTGAAAAGAACCGAGGGAACATGGTAATGAATGTAGCACATAATAAGTTACCATTACATTATAACGTCAATAGACAAGTGTAAAACTTTACAACTGTCGTGGAGCAAGTAAACGGGCGTAGCAGCATTGGTGGGGTGGCCGCCAGCGGTCGACACTATCGATTAGACTGCCCAAAAAAAAAGTTTCCACCACCGTAGCTCACTCATTGCCAACCACCAACCACCTCTCCGTCCTTCTTGCTCTCTCTTGCTCTACATAAATTCAAAGTCCCCCTTTACAATTCCACAAGCCATGGCAGTCCTGGGCAAGCGCAAATCGCGCGACAACGAGGGTGAAAGTCGCGCGGCCTCGGCGCTCTCCGCCGAGGAGATTTTCCGACGACACTTTGAGGCCGAGTTTGCACCGCTCGACGAGGACGAGGCGGCGCGGGCGCAGCGCGAGCAGGACGACGACGACGCGGTCGATTCGGACCTCAACGGCGACGAGGACGATGGTAGCAGTGACGACGACGAATGGGGTGGTCTGTCGGGCGAGGAGGACAGCGAGGAAGGGGAAGAAGAGGAGGAGAACAAAGTGCCAGTGGTGGAAGTAATAGACCACTCGAAACCGCAGGTGCCCAAGGAGCCCAAGATGAGCAAAAAAGAACTCAAAGCCTTCATGGTACGTTGCACCATTCTAACCAGCCTCGCCAATCGAACACACGAATCGCTAACCGTTGCCCATCAAATCCAGTCCTCCAAAGTCATCGACCACACCGCGCCCAAAACCACCACCACCGACTCCTCCTCCTCTTCTTCTTCCAAACCCGCCAAAGCCCTCCCCGAAGACGCCCCCTCGCTCCTCGCGCAAGATCTCGAGCTGCGACGGCTCCTCTCCGAATCGCACCTCCTCACCCCGTCCCACAACAACGCCGCCTCGGCCTCCGTCTTTTCCTCCTCCGTCGTCCACGGCACCGCCGCCGCCGCGGAGCCCAAGGCCTTCTCCTCGGGCCGCACGCGGCAAAAGGCCACCGACCTGCGTCTTCAGGCGCTCGGCTCCAAGAAATCCGTGCTCGCGCAGGAAAAGATGCCCATGCACATGCGCAAGGGCATCGTCGCCGCCGCTGGCGCCCGCGAGGCCAAGAGGAGGCGCGAGGCCAAGGAGAACGGCGTCATCTTGGAGCGGTCGGCGGCACAGGGCAAGAAGAAGGGCAGCAGGGGACGACAGGAGAGGGGTGTGCATGGGCCGGGGATTGGACGCATGAGGGGCGCCGAGTTGAGGATCAGCGAGAGCGACGTAAGAAAGATTGAGGGTAGCCGTGATGCGTTTGGCAGGGGACGTCGGCGATAGACGTCAAGTGGCAGTTGGAATGATAAACATGCATACATGATGGGCGTACTGGGTTCTGTTTTAGAAATTACTCGACGTATATT
>JARDXD010000362.1:0-35510 GCA_029218145.1 Aphanocladium album
ATCCAGCACCCCCGCCGCCTCCCCCCGATAGCGCATCGGCACCCGCTGTGACGGCGCTGCGTTCTGGCCCAATCTTGAACTGCCTCGTGACTCGGCAACTTGCGTCTTCCCTTCTCAGAGCCCCCTCTTCAACTCTCCAAATCAAAAGCTGCCCGCTCTCTTCCCCCTCCTTCACTTTTTTACGAGCACTGCATTCATTCTCCTTTCAGACGCACGATAAAGCAATTTGCCCCGGAGCCACATCACTTGCAACCGAGAAAGCGAGTTTGTCTTTTCGCCTGCTAGCCCGTTCCTGCCCCTCCACTCCGACTTGGCCGCCCGCCCGCCACCTTTTTGAACCCTGGAAGCCCGCAAACAGCCGCTTTATCCCAGTGACGTCGCCAAGGGCCCGCTGCCGCTGCCCGCCACTGATTCCCAACATCATCCCAATTCCGACCCCCAACTGCAGTCGCTTCCTCTCATTGCTCTCCAAGCGCAAACGATAGATATACCGCCAAAATGAGTAGCCCCAGGAGACGAATCGAGACTGATGTATGTTGTTGGCCTCTGCTCGCGTGTTGATGTCTTTTTTTTTCCCTAGTCGGATTGCTAACCAGCGATTGCACCATCCAGGTCATGAAGTACGAGACACCCTTTGTCCGAGGGCCGCGCTGTTCCATGCTAACAAGTTTACAGGATGTACGATACCGAACGAATAGTAGCCTTACGGCCGCCGATGCTAACCCTCACAGGCTCATGAGCGACTACGAAGTCACTCTGGTCAACGACAACAGTAAGACACCCATTCTGCTTGCCACAACGCACCCCGCACCATCCAATGCTAACCCGTCTCACAGTGTACGTTTTCGCGACTTGAATCTCCCAACCAGACCCCGGCGCGCGAACTCTCCTCTAACGCTGGTAACAGGCAAGAATTCTTCGTCCGATTCAAGGGACCTGCAGAGAGTAAGAACGAGAAACTCCAAGGCAAATTCCATGTGGCAACGCCGCCCGCTGACCAAAACTGCAAAAACAGCGCCTTTCGAGGGTGGCCTCTGGAAAGTCCACGTCGAGTTGCCCGATGCATACCCGTATAAGTCACCCAGTATTGGCTTCGTGAACCGAATTTTTCATCCCAACATTGACGAGCTGTACGTGGTCCCAGATCGCACGCCCACCACCACCAAGACAATATAGGCTGACAAAGTTGGCAGCTCCGGCTCCGTCTGCCTCGACGTTATTAACCAGACGTGGTCGCCCATGTTTGACATGATCAACATCTTCGAGGTCTTTCTGCCCCAGCTCCTGCGCTACCCGAACCCGACCGATCCCCTCAACGGCGAGGCCGCCGCGCTGCTGATCCGCGAGCCAAAGAGCTACGACGCCAAAGTAAAGGGTGCGTCGCTCTTTTTTGCTCAATTCTACCGTCGCTTTCGCTAACGAGATTGGATAAAATAGAATACGTACAAAAGTACGCCAACAAGGACGCCGCTGACGAAGCCGGTGCCGAGAGCGAAGACGATGATGATATGTCCTCGGTGGCTAGCTTTGGCGAGGACGACGACGAAGAACCCGCCGGCCAGATGGACGACGTATAGGAAGCGACGCAAGGTGGTTGAAACGTGGCGCAAAGGACGACTTTTATTGCTAATCGGGAGTTCATTGGAGCTTTTTTTTCTGTTGCTTTTCCTGATTTTGTCACTTTCTCTTCTGGTATTATATTCTACATCATTCGTATCATGGACGGAGTTGCATAACGAGCCGAATACGCGTTTTGGCCATGCACTGCTTTTTTTATTACACATTCTCCCCTTGTAGGTAAAATACAAATCCTTATAAAAAAAAAGTCTCGTTCGCATTGAAAATAGCATTGTAGCAGCGCCACGCCATCTAAACCCGAGCAGCCTTGCTCATCCCAAGCCTGTACTAATCCAAAGCCAACAAACGCCAGGTTCCTAAAATAAAGACACCATCTAATGCCAAATACAAAATCCCTCTATAATTTAAAGGATCCTTCACCATCAGCGAACATAATCATGCCGATTGCTCCTCGGCCGCTGCTGCAGCCGCCAAGCTGTCGTTTGCCCTCAGGTACTTCATGCGCAGCGTCATGCGGTCCTGGCCGTGCTTGTCCAGCAGCCGCGTCCTCGTGCGACGCGCCTTGCGAATCTTCTTCATCTCCTCCTTGTTCTCCCGCGGCACATCCGCGTCGAGGTCGGCGGCGGCCAGGCTGTGCACCAGCCTCAGCCCCTCGTCGTCGCGGTCCGTCCAGATGCCCTCGTGGTGCGACGGCACGCCGCGGCCCTCGTGCAGGCTCTGCATCACGACCGTCGCCAGCCCGGGCGTCATGGTCGTCCGCCGCAGGCCCTCGACGACCGTCTTGTGCGCGTACCCGAGCGACTCGTAGTGCTGAATGAGGTTGCCGAGCTCCTCCTCCTTGCTCATGCGGCGCGTGGCGGCGACGACCTGCGCGGGGCGGCCGACGGGCGGCCGCGGCGGGTGCGGGTCGGGCAGGGCGCCGGAGAATTGCGATTCTTCGGGGACCTGATCCTCGTCGTCGGGGACGAAGAGGGAGCTCTCTTCTTCGATGGGCGGGGGTGGCGGTTGAAAGTCGCGCGGGAGCACGCGGCGCTTGACGCCTCTGTTGCTCTGCTTAGAAGACGAGGATGCTGCTGCTGCTGCTGCTGCTGCTGCTGCTGCTGCTGCTCCGGTGCCGACCTGGCGGTTCTTGGCGGCGGTGTCGAGGCGCAAGGGGATCGGGCTGGTGTTGATGTGTTCAGACTGCAGCTGCTGCGACGGCGTGATGTCAAAGGAGGATTCGTGAGTTTGCAGCGGGGGAGGCTGCGTCTCGAACTGGACGGGCGTCGCAGCGACGGAGAGCCGTCTGCTAGTGTTGGACAAGGGCTGGTGCTGGAAGCGCTCCGTGTCGGGCGTGGAGGGGACCTCGGGCGGGATGTGCAGACGGCGGCGCTTGGCGGGCGTCGGGATGATGATCTCGCCGTCGGGGTCCAGGGCGCGTTTTGCCGGCAGGAAGCGCTCCGGCGGCGACGAGGGCAGCGGTGCTCTCGAGGACGCTATGCGGTCAAAGGCAGCCTGCTGCGCGGCTCTCGATGCTGCCAGCTCTTCGGCCGCGTCCAGCTCTTCGTCCGCGCCAAGCTCGTCATCGGCGACATCGAGCGTGTCTTGCATGACCTCGAGAAATTCGGCGAGATTCTCCTCGTAGCAGTGCTGCAGGGATCGGACGGCAGCATTCATGTCGACCCACGTGTAGCCAATATCCTCGGCCACGCGGAGCCAGTCGATTTCCTCCGCCGGCAGTCTCTGCTCGCTCACTACCTTGGAGAGCTCCCACAGCTCCACGGGCTGTCCAGCAACCTGCTGCGTCGGTGCGATTTCGAAACCGCGCTCCTCGGAGAACATTTGCAGGTCCTCGTAGAATGCATTCTTGGCCTCGGTTTCTGCCGCATCCTCCTGCCCGTCATCTTGCTGTCGCGCTGGCTGCGGCGCTGGTCGCTGCTCTTTGGCTCGAGGTGCCTGAGCAGCCCGACTCTGCGCGCGTTGAGCGGCCGCCTCCTGCTGCACCCTTTGACCCCTGCGTTGAAGCATCAGCTCTGTTGGATCGGGGAGCTCTCGGTCGCGCTGCGCTTCCTCTGCGTCTTCTGTAGTCGGCCGCTCGCCTGCCCTGGACGCCAGCTGCTGGAGAGATTCTGGAGGGAGCAGCATGAGCTTCTTGGCGAACCTGTTCCTCCAAGATTGCCAAGGGTGACTGGGGTACTACGTCGTGTCAGCATCGCAAATTACCAAGATTTTGGTGGTTATGGGGCACTGCATAGCTTACCATGGTTTCGAACTCCATGTATATGATGTTGCCGGTTCGGTCCTTGTCGTGGGATAGCACCCATTGCGCCAGAGCCGCATCTTCCTCATCTGTGAATTTGGCTCTGGTGCCCTTTGTCGGCCGCCCAGAAGAGGCTTGTCGCGGACCTGCCGGCGCATGGCCAATCTTGTAGCGATCCGGCACCTGCACGAAGCCGTTCTGGACAGATTCGGTGACGAACTTCCAAGAGAGGGCGCCACTGGGCGCATCCTTGCGAGCGTGGTCTGCAATGAGATAATCGGCATCTTTTTCCAGCGCCACAACCACTCCACTGTTGTTCTATATACACCATTAGTTCAGCGCTATTGTGAAATTCGCGTGTTGGCCTTCTCTTACCCGTATGTGTTCCAGGATGGTATTGCGTGTAGGCACTCGTTGAGCAACCCAAAACTTTAGACCCTCAAAAATCTGCCCACCATTTTCCACCGGTATTCCATCATATGTGATTCCACCTGACATTTTCCTCCCATGCAAATGTAGTTTTGCACTCAGTCGTTATGGTTTCAGCCCCTAGTGGTTGACGCGTCAATAGAACCAGGTCGGCGCGTTACTCAAAAAAAGATAGATGTCGAAATTTTGTGCTGCAGCATCACAAAAAAATGAATGACATTGTCCAAACCAAGGTCTTGGCAGGCCCCTGAAATAAAACGTCCAGGGCAGCTTTATTTTATTCAGCCGCCTCGACGTCAGTTGAACTGTCCTTGGGGTACGTTTTGGCTTCCGACACACTGCCGCGTGATTGCACTCTATCGCGTGATCACGTGGCGGCATGGCCCAGGGCAGAGAGTGACAACGCCTCGAGACTTTACAAGGCTCGCCCGACAGAATAAAACCCGGGCGAGACGGAAACAGCAACGACTAGCTGGCGTTTGCTCCCTCCAGGCTTCACGTGCATTGATTTTGCTGGCGTCATCACTTGGTTCAATCATGAATGCCGCGAGAGGTCCTCGAATCTTTTTTTAGTATCGAACGCCTGGACGAGCCACTTGCCTCATACCCGTGCAAGCCTACCTAGGAAGACTGGCTATCCTTTGGCTCACTGAGGGCGACATCTGGCTCACAACACAGTCATGGGTCCCCTAGCCAAAGTTGCCATTTTTATTCTTGTTGTTTCTTTTGGAGTTTTTGTAACATTTTTTGGTCGAATCCCGGCTCTCAGGTAAGGCACATGTTCTGTTAGAGGTTGGTAGAATTTGGGGGCATACTCGCTGACGTAGCCGCTTTTCGTTCTCTCCAGGCATACGCCTATAGGCGCATTGCACCGCACAATATGGATTCATATTCCCAAATTTTTCACCGCCGTAGACGAGCGTCTCACGGGCGGTAGAATTTCCGGAGGTCTGTCCCGCGGCGTCAACCGCATGCTGTATGACAGACATCCTACGGTAGTAGTAAGCCTGCTGTTTCATCTCCGAACAGCCTGGAAGTCAGCTAACACAAAGCTCAAGATATTCTTCCTCGTTATGCTTGTCGGAGGCGAATACATGTTTCTTCCTGCAGCTTGGCCATATATCGGCTGGTTAACCAAGCTAACGGCGCTAATCGCCGTGGCCCTTCCGTACACGTTCCTGTACCTGTCCTGCTACAGCGACCCCGGCTTCATCACGCCCGAGAATCACGCCTACTACATGTCGCTGTACCCGTACGACCATGCGCTCTTCCACCCGGGCCGCTACTGCGAGACGTGCAAGCTTCTGAAGCCAGCGCGCTCCAAGCACTGCAGCATCTGCAAGCGCTGCATCGCCAAGGCGGACCACCACTGCGTCTTCATCAACCTCTGCGTCGGCTACGGCAACCACCACTGGTTCCTGTCCCTCCTCCTCTCCACCGCCGTGCTCACCTCGTACGGCGGCGTCCTCGGCCTTTCCATCCTCTCCGGCGTCGTCAAGGAGCGCTTCCCCGGCTGGTCCGTGTGGCCGCCCGCCGGCTACGGCTTGA
Source organism: Aphanocladium album (assembly GCA_029218145.1). Lineage (NCBI taxonomy): Eukaryota > Fungi > Ascomycota > Sordariomycetes > Hypocreales > Aphanocladium > Aphanocladium album. Next base: position 5,795 of record JARDXD010000362.1, read on the forward strand.
ACAAGTATCTCATTGCCTGGAGCTGGGCCATGCAGCGCGACATCAACCTCGGGGCGACGACCCTTCTCGCCGCTCTGACGTCGCCGCTGGTGTGGGCGCTGCTCGCCTATACACTGTACCACGTCTACTGCGGCACGACGACGAATGAATCGCTCAAATGGTCCGAGATGGCCGAAGACATGTCTGACGGGTATGCGTTTACTCGACCGATCCAGCGCGGCCGTCAACGAGATTTCAGGATCGAGCCGTCTTGTCCGCGCTGGCCGGTCGAGCCTGAAATGGCAGTCATTGCGACAGCAGATGGGCAGCCTCCATTGGTGCAGCAAGGCATGCCGCCTATTGCAGGGCACGGAGATTGGCAAAGGGTATGGAAGTTGAAAAATGTAGAAAACATGTATGACTTGGGGTTCAGAGACAACTTGGCCGATATATTCATTCGCGAATATGCGTTTGGCAAATTGCGGGAAGAACTACCTTTCAAGAGTCACCGTCTCAACTAGATGTATCATACTTTGAAATAGACCAACAATAGAATGAGCACATACACGCATGAACGAGTATACTTGGAAATGCCATGAAAAAGCTCTGCGCTGGTTCTTTATTCATCAACGTTACACTCGTCCATCATATCTACGCGCCGCTAGGCCCTAAAGTAGACCATAAAAAGATGCTACCCAAATGACATGTGTCCTCCACCACCTTGGTGAAAGCTATCCCAAACTCCATTGCTTTTACCCCCGTCTAGAGCGTTTCGACCTTTTGTCTAATTTTCGTGTTTGTATCGTTATCGTGGGTATTATGTATTTTACAGAATGGTACCGAAGCTGTAAAAGGTCAGCATGAGAAATTTTTGAGCCGGAGGAGAGAATGGACATACCCAAAAGTGGTCTTGATACTCTTGACGTAGTACTCGAGCCAGTTTCGCTTGGTGACCTCCTCTTGGCCAACGGGAACACCATCCCAGGTGACTCTCATGACCGTGACATGGTCAACGTCATTCTGATCAAACTCAATCTTCAGCGTCGAGAAGTGAGAAGCAGGCCATTGAGCCAGTCTCCACTTCTGAACAACCTTCTTGTTCTGCTCAAGCTCGACATACTCGCCCGAGACGTTTCCGCCAAAGAACTCAAACTTGCCGCCCTGCTTGGCACCCTCGAAGACCTTGGGCGGCGAGCGGGTAAAGGCGGCAATGCGCTGAGGATCGATGAAGGTCTGGTACAGCTCCTCGGCAGTGGTGCGGAATTCTTCGTTGTCTGTGACAGTCGTAGTGTTCACAACGCCGCCAGAGCTCGTCTTCGACGCAGTGGCCGGAGCCCGCTTCGTCTCGCTGCTCGACTGGTTGTACATCTTGGGTGTGGAAAAGCCGCTGGAAGGGTTGGAGCCTGCAGCATGCTGGATATCTCTACCGTGCTCGGCGATAAGAGCGGGGGCAAGCTTTTGGAACTCCTTACGGAGCTGAGCAACCAGCTTGGTACGCACTAGATCTCGGACGGGTTGTTTTTCCTTCGACTCGGCGAAGACATCGACATCGAACTACGCGGCGACTTAGCACGGGCGAATTTCTACGGGGACAAGAGATCTACTTACAACATACTCATCCTCGTCCGTGTCGTGAGCGACTTCAGGCACAGTTATAGTACCCGAGACATCGTCGGCATCAGGAGCGGAGCCTGCGGGAAATTAGAGGAGCGAACGCAGAGATTTCACAGGATACTAACCAGAATATTCAAGGACAAGCTTCACATCGAAAATGGTGATGACCTTGCCTTTGCGTTGGCTGACGTCGACGTCACCATCCATTGACTGAATCTTGGTGACTTTGGCCGTTGCGCCGCCCTCTTCAGCCTCGAGGTTCAAGAGGTTCTCCTCGAACCATTGCTTGGCCCAAGCGGAGACATCTTTGTTGACCCAGTGCCAGTTGTTGGGGTTGTGCAGGACCATTGTGTATTGTCGTAAAAAGGGGATACCGCGAACAGCGAGAGAATCTAACAGCAGACGGGTTAGTCCATTGCGACTTCGAAATCCATGCAAAGAAGATTGATTGAACAAGCGCATGTCAGAAAGGGTCTAAAGACCACAGCAATATTGGTCATCAAGGAAGGGAGTACAAATCACTCTATGACTGGTGCCAGCTGGGGTATCATCAGGATGCGAGGGGTTTTGAACAAAAGAAAGAAAACAAGAGCAGATTGAGTAAACTTACGGTTCCAAGCAGAAGTGGTGACGTTGGCGCCAGTGACGATGCAAAGTTGGGGGTGAAGGAGCAACAGCAAGCTGAGCACGAGAGGAAGTAAAAAGAGCAAAAGGTTGAAGAATCCTCTAGAATTTCAAGAGCTTGTGCCCCCACTGCGAGTCGAAGTGGGGCACCTGCCTTTTTCCGTCCGCTATCCGCCAGAGCTCCAGTCACTTCGTCCGCTGCGCATTACAAGAAACGGATGAATTATGTACATGTCAACAAATCGATAAATCCGATAGTTGTAAACTCGGTGGAGTTGCGATCCAGCGGAAATTAGGACGAATTGCTCCAGTCTGCGAAGATTGGGTAGTGATTATCCATACTGATTGATAGAATTGAGAAATGAACACCATCGCCAGACGCTAATCAACCCTGATCTCGGCAACTAGAAACAAAAGACAAGATTTAGATTAAATCGGACGAAAACCGCTACTTGTAAGTTCATTCTTGTCAAATTGTAACGTTAGCTCTCCCAGCAACCACGGACTAGGATGGCTCAGGGCGCCATCCAAAGCCACCCTCTTGATAGCAACATCCACGATTGAGCCAAAAAGAATTCTAAAAAATAATAATAAAGGAAGGAACCAACTCTCCATCGCATAAGTGAGACATAATGCCAGATTGTACAATCATCTTCGAAAAGAGGAGTTGCACAAGCTGTGAGACTGCTGTATACTGCTCCACAGCTTGCAGTATGCAGCTTGACAAAGGGCCAATATCAGGCAGCGTGATGCCAGTATAAAAATAGCACAAGACAATGCTGCAGCTGTTATCGCAAGTACCACGATGGAGCCACCACGGAGCTGCACTGCATGTGGACTGGTGCAGAGAGCCTCAACCTGGTGATGGAGGCTTAACGGGTTGGGATCGAGGAATGGCAAGCACACGCTGATAGACTACAACAAACCCCGCTTCTCGATGCAATGCATGGTCTCGGTCTGTCCTCGAAGCTCCCGAAATCACGATGGAGAGAGTGGTTGAGTGAGTAAACCATACAAGCACTCTGTTTAAGCGCCGAGCAATCACGCTACAGCATGGTGGTCCGCATTAGTGGCCAATCACGACGCAGCATCAGAGGCTCGACAACGCCGCTTTTCGTTCTCCGGTTCACCATAGGCTGGGTAGGCAGGGGTCTCTGGCACTAGTCAAACCAGTGCTTTGGGATCTGCTTTTGCAAGGCATGCCGCACTGGACAAGTTCAGTTGAGACGGGAAGTCTTCGAGATCAAAGACCAGCAAAACTTAGTGAGATGGCAGTCATGTCACTCTGCAAACCGCGGCGCGGTTGTCACAGTTGATACAAACTAGATGCGACAACTGGCGGTGTCGTACAGGCGGATCTCGCTTTGCCATACCTGCCTTGCCAATCTAGGTTCACCACTACATACTTCTGCCCGTCCCCTCCAACCAAGTTGCTTCTTGCGGAGGGCGACAGAGACAATGTTGCAGTCGTGTCGCTCCGAGATGAGCTGCTCGGGGTAGTTACAAGCACGACATGGCCAGACGAGCTCGTCTTTTGAGACATAGGGAAGAGTTGGAAGCCAGCACGGAATCTCTACGCGTAATGCATGGCAACTGGATCTACAAACCTCAAAGACTTACAGACAGCAGTCGGTGATGAACTACGTACTATTGCCGAGCCTCTTCCTAATCTCTTTCCCGGCCCGTCAGCTTTCATATTTTCATCCTATTGCAACCTCGACGCTACAGTCCCGCAAACCCAAACGTACCCTCTTTGCCGTCTTGGAGCTAGGTAGCTGCCCACAGCGTGCCTGCATGCTTCAGGCCACCCTCCTCTTCAGTCTACTTCACACACTTTAGACAGGGGCATGCACCACCCGCACCAGCACCACCCACACACCCCGGCATTTCCCAAAATCCGTTGCAGTTGTTGTCCGAGGGTTCCCTGTGCATTAATAGGTGTAAATCGCTCTCCCTTCACTCTGCTGTGAAGATACGGTGCCCTTACCGCTCGTTTGCTTGCAAGCAGTTCGACCCCGCAACTCTGAGCGAGGCAATAAGACATCTCGCTTTCCTGTATGCACGCGAAAACCGACGCATCTCACTGGAGCCGCAAGTCCCCAGATCGTGCACATGGTTGGGCGACAGAAATAGCAGCAGAAAGCTAACTGCCTTCAAGCAGCCACAACGTGTCTTGTCCTTCTGACTGGCGGCCACCTGCACCACATAGAACCCACTCTAGCAACGCCTACGCCCGCCGCATCGTTTGCCCTGGTCGCAGCCAGTTCTCCTCTTGCCTCGAACTTGGCGCAATTGGCAACAGGTTTCTATCTTTGGAACCAACCGGGCCCGGGTGACAAAAAGTCTAGTCCAATTTCTCACTGCGGGCGGCTGCGGCTGCGCGCGACAGGGTCCCGTCCAGCATGTCCTCTCCCCGCGACCCAGCCCGCCTGCGCCAGGGCCTCAACCCGCTGACCACCTCTGCCCTTGGGTCTCTCGTCGGCCAGCAGCACGGCACACCTATTTCTGCTGTCTCCATGGCCTCGTCGCATATTCACTCGGCACACACTCCCGCAAGTGCTCTTCTGCCATATAACCCTCAGGAGTGGGTGCCGCCTGGCGCGCCGCCGATGCCAGAGAGACAGGTTCAATACGCGGCGGAGGCGCAAGGTAAGCTCCTTCAACTCGCATTATCCGTTGATTGAAAGCAACTCATTGATATCTCATAGCCTCAGCGCCGCCACCTCCTCCCCCATATAGTCCGCCGCGCAGTCGACAGCAGCGGCCTGTCAGTACAGCATTCGAACATGCACTGGCACCAATGTCTACACCTTCGCCGAGAATGACATCCAACATGGCGATGCACCATGCTTCGCCGGAAGCTGTCCCAAACCCTTCGTTTCCGCCTCCACCAGGTACAGGCGGTCGTGGGGGTTCTCGCGACCGCCGATTCGGCCTACCTTCACTCGGGCGACGGAAAGAGCCTGGACAACAGTCCAGTCCTCCAGATGCGCATCCTGTTGCACACGCCCGCCGGAGCATGGGGCCAATGTCGTTTTATGCACCGGAGCCACTGCATCCGGTTGCTGGTCCTTCTACAAATGGACTGCCGCCTGCTGCCCGAAGAGCTGCATCAACTGGTGCCATTGACACTCCCACTTCCAATCGATCGCGCTCGACATCGCAGACAAGGTGGGAGCCTGGCATGCCGCTGCCACCTCCACCTCCTGGACCACCACCAGCAGGTTCTCGGTCACAAAGTGTTCAGAGCGTTGACCGAAATGTCGTTCCTATAATCTCTCCTCCAGTAAGACGGCCACCACCTAGTGGTGTTACCTCGCTTGGTCCAGTTCCGCCAACGCCCGCGGACTGGATTGACTCTGATACACAGCCTTCACATACTCAACCTGACAGACGAAGGTCGCCTGGTTTGGCTATCGATACAGAAACAGCAAGAACTTCCAATCAGGTAACGGAAGCCTTGGGCTCTGCTTCTAGCACTGGAAGTCTGAGCCGGGCCGGCGCCGTACGTCACGACAAGACGATTCTACAACGCCGAACGGAAAGCCGACACACATCCCACGGGTCTATTGACGCTGTCGCACATCCAAATGCGATATCTGATATAGTTGTTCCGAGCACTGCGAATGGGCTCGGCAGACGGCTTACAATTACAAAGTCCACACCTCGTAGTGCAGGTCGCCCAGAGCCGCCGCGTTCGGGCGACTCGATCACGCTAAACGATTCGAGAAATTCTACGCCTAGAGGGCCGAGCTCTGCTCAGCTGCCTGGATTTGAGACTGCCACACCTCCGTTTTCGCCCTACCAAAATAAGCCAACGGCTTCTTCTGGTCTTGCTTTGGCGCCAAAATCGCTACCAACGCCGCCGCCGCATAAACGATCCGGCTCGGGCTCACAGCAAAGAGAATCATCTCGGCCGCCACTCTCTGCAGGTACTAATGCTTCTAAACAAGCAGTCACGTTGCAGACAGCAGATCAGTTTGCCACAAACACAATCGAACGCTTTCGAAACTTTGCTGCCCATGAGACGGCTGCCGCTTCAGATGCCGATCGAGTACGGCTATTTGCCGACTTCATTGTTAACGAATCGAGAATAAGGCGAGAGCGATATGCGAGTGCTATTGGCGAAATGGGATCCGAAATATTCGATCTCACCAGGGATCTCTTCCGTCCGATGTCAAACTCACGACGTGATTCTGCAACCTCGCAAGACTGGACACCGAGCTCCGCCGGCCCTGGTCGCTCACAGCTTGAGTCAAGTGGTGTGAGCTCAGCGAGCGATGGTGTTTTCAATTCGGCACCGGGGTCGGCAGGCATTTCTCATTCGCCCACTGCAAGCGCGACTGCCAACCAAAACTACGGAGGCACGAACTACATGCCATCTCTTTCGCCCATTCTAAGTATGAGCGTCAGCGACAACCATGAAAACAGCTCTCGTGGTAGGCCGCCCAGCCGCTGGTGGGAGAGCGATTCGAACGGGGACCCTGCGCAAAGATGGGAAAGGTCGAAGCGGGAGTCCAAGTATATGGGAGTGTCCAAAGACCAGTGGGTTGAAGAAGGTGCAGAATATACAGGAGCAGGCGAGGGGTCTTCATCTCAATATCCACCAGAGAAAACCGGGTGGCATGACCAGGATGAACCCAGTTGGACGCCACAACCTCAACGATTCTCAACCAACTCGCTCGAATCGACATCTTCTCCTGCCACAAGAGTTGAAGGGTTGGATGTATCTCGTTTAGTCACAATGCCGCCACCCTACCCACGTCACCACCCTGCTGTAAACAACAATCATCCCGAGCTCACAGAGACACGAACCGCTGTTCGTGCTTTGAGCGAGCTTGGCGAAATTGACGATACGAAAGAAAAGTTTACGCTGGCGAGCTCGAAGCGACGCGATGAGTTCGCAGCAGCTGCGACTGAACGTCGCAGAGCTTTGAAAGAGAATCTGCAAAAGGAAATCGGTGCCGGCAACATTGGCTACGCAGATGCCGCCGCAATTGAGTCTGATTCTGAAGCGCATGAGAGAGATAAAGCCAAAGAACTGGAGAAGACCGAGTACGAACAGTTCCAGAATGGGGTTATCGTGCCGCTGAATGAGCTTCTTAGTTTGCGGATCGCGAAAGCGACGGATCTTTTTGACAGCTTGACAAGGCAACTGTTTGGTAGCGATCAAAACGATGCGGATATGCCTCAAGAAGAGGGTGACGATAGACCAGAGCTTCTCGAAAAGCTTACCCTTCTCAAGTGGGTATTCGAGACCCGGGAATTTTTGCATCGAACTATTTTCGACCTCCTGACGGACCGCAACGCCAGATATCGAGACGTTGTACTTACGCCGTATCGACTGTCTGGTAATACCGAGAAGCTAAAATCGGCAGAGGAATTCTTTGCTGCCGATGCATCCAATCGGGAGAATGCGTACGCAAATGAGGTCCTCAACCGTACCCGCGAATTCCGCTCCGTCGTTGACTCTGCAGTACAACGTGGCGTGGCACTGCAGTTATCAGCCTTTTGGGACATTGCACCACCGTTGCATGGTCTGGTGGATAGCATTCCATCAAACCTAGAAGGGTTCGAGATTCAGATTCCACCGAGCGAATTCGATGAGAACCCCGCCTACCACAATCACCCACTCCAGTACCTCTTCAGCCTATTGCTCCACGCAGAGAAGAGCACTTATCAGTTTATTGAGTCACACACAAACTTGCTGTGTCTTTTACATGAAGTCAAGGAAGCTGTCGTCAACTGCAAGGGACGTGTGCTAGAGACACAATTGCAGGATGCCGATGGCACCCCAGTCGCACCGGATACCAGAGTGGCACGCGCACAAAAGATGCGGCATGACGAGGGACGTCGGCTTACGGAGGACCTGCAAGAGAAAGTACGTGAGGTGCAGGAGCAGTGGAACAGCGCGCTTGGCGAAGACCTGAAGAATGTAAAGGAGCGGACGCGAGAATGGCTGTTGGAGACTGGTGGATGGGATGAGACGCTCGAAGAAGGCGAATTTATCGCAAGGGAGGAATAAATGCATACAATACATTCACATTGCGCATGAGCATGCGATTTCAAACGCGTTGATACCCAAATAATTTAGGAAGCATTTCGAAGATTGATATTAACGGCCGGAGTTACCTTTACATATGCAACATATCATTTCAGATTAGCAAATACAATAAGAAGCATTGCGCAGAGCTTACATGGATTAGGACTGGGAAGCCGTTTTGAGAAGAAGACGGATACTTGTCATATTGGGCAGAGAGCGTGGGTGTGCCTTTCCCATCTCGTGCACATCCGGCTGGCATTCCCGATCTCACTTGCATGAATTCCATAGCTGCCGTCCTCGCACAATATTGGCGGAGGAACGGCGGGTACGAAGAGCACTACGAGCGCTTACTTGATGTGGAGGGCCGCAAAGCAAGTAAGCACAAACGGCTTATTCGGATTGTTCAATTAGAAAGCTTTTATCAATTACAAGCCCTGTTTACATCCAATGTATCGTATATTATTATCATTCCTTCACTCACCGAGCCTAGGCGTCGTTAAAAAAAATTCGCTGCGAAGCCATGTATAAAAGCCAGTGGTTCTATCGTAACAACCCATAATTACGTCTTTTATCAAATACACTTCTCTTTTACATGAACACACTGCCTTAAATTTACTGCCAACATGAAATTCTCTGCCATTGCCGCCCTGTCCCTCCTTGGCGCCGCCCAGGCTGCTCCCGCGGCCACCGGCAGCGATGTCGCCAAGTTTGACGAGCTTGTCCTCGGCGCACCGCAAGACGTCCTCGTCGGCCAGCACATGAAGATGTGGTACCAGCTGAGGATTGACAAGTTCCAGGCGCCGCACGCCGCCTTTTCCGAGGACGAGTGGGTTGCGTATGCTGCCCAAGCGTGCGTCAACATTGAGAACAACCTGTGCTACAGCTTCCATACCTACCTACGTATGTTTTTATCTTTCCTTCTTTCTCTTTCTCTCTCCCATTTGCGTGGACTGATACTAATTGGGTAATCTGTGAAACAGAAAACCACCCTGGTGCTGTGGATGGCACGGATTTGTCGTGGTGGGTGGTCGACTTTTACATGATGACGGCCAAGACGGATGATTACTACCACAGCAATGACAACAGCGTTACGAACTCGAGGGTCTTCAACTCCAAGTCTCCGTAGATGCGGTATAGGCATATCAAGACATAGCAGCCTTGGATTGTATATAGAAACATTGTGTCTATTGGCCACGAGGGCATCTAGAACGGTTGATGCAAGCGGGTTTTTGTATTTGGCAGCCTGCGCGGCTGATATATAGTACAGTAGCAGATGTTTCCTGCTTCCAAAATTATTGTACATTTCTCTCATTTTCTTCCTCCGTCCGTATTTTGTGCCCATTCCAGTCCAGAAACGCTCGGTCGCCCACCATATCAATTCGTGAGGCACCATATGCAAGAGCTGCCTATACAAGGCCATCTTCCATCGCAAGCCTCTGTCTTGTATGCAATTGAGAATCGTCTTCGTTTCGCTGTCGGCGTTTGCTCTACCCCTTAACCGTAACCGGCAGGTCCATGCCGACCCTTCTCGCCGTCAGGCGCACGCGCTCCGTCTCGTCCATGTCCATGCCCGGGTTGTAACGCTCCAGGAGCGTCGCGTAGTTGCGCTGCGAGCGCAGGTAGGTGACCAGCTCGCTGGCGACGTCAGGCGAGGCCGTTGTCGTGATGGCCGCCTCGCCACCGCCCGAGGAGAAGGTGGCGCGGAGCTGTGTGTGCAGGGGGGTGCGCGGCGTCGCGAGGATCGGGCGCGGCGGCAGCTCGCGCAAGATGGCGCGGTAAATGGATCGCAGGTGCGCGGGTGAGGACGTCATGGTTGGTTTTTGTGATATTTGCGTCGTCCCGTGTGTGGAGGGTGCGGTTGTCGTGGTGGTTGCGGGAGACAGGGCCGTTTTCCATCAGGGCGGCATTCTGGAAATTTTATCCACTTTGTCGCTACAGACTAGCCATGCAAGGCACCTTCAAATTCAGCATGTATAAGACACGCAACAGGTCCGATTTTAGGTTCTATATAGCAGACTCGGAATTTATTCGTATAGTTTACTTTTTTATGTGACATTTTTTCATACATCAATGGCCCACAAGTCCCTTCACCAGCTGGCACACGCATGGCACAGGTTCAGCACATCTTGTGCAAATCGACTCATTCAGTAGACTATGTCTTAATATAATATCATGTCTCTTCGTTAGATTAGGCCTTGATCTTGAGGACCTCTTGCACAGCAGCAAGGACCTGGCCATGGACCGGCGCGGGAGCCGCCACGACGCCCTTGTTGTTGGCGAGGGTGCGGCCGGCGCCAAAGTCGAGGCGCTTGCCGTGAATGTCAGTCACCTCGCCGCCAGACTCGCGGACAATGAGGTCGCCGGCGGCGTGGTCCCAGATCTTCTCCTGGTAGGTGGCCTTGACGGGCAGGCGGAGGTAGATGTCGCCGGCGCCGCGGGCGATGGAGCCGTACTTGGCCTGCGAGTCCATGCGGACGCTGGGCTCGGTGATGCCGAGCTTCTGCGAGATCTGGGCCTGGTCGCCGTGGGCCGAGTGCGCCGCCTCGACGCTCTCGCAAAAGGTGGCCTTGGCGAGGTCGTCGAGGACGCGCATGCCAATGTGCTTGCGGTCGGCGAGCGCGCCGTCGGTGAGGGCGCGACTGTTGGCGCCGTGGTGCTGGACGGCGGCGAGCAGCACGCCGTGGCCCTCGGCGTCGGTCTGGTTGGCGCCGCTGTCGGCGGTCAGGCGGGCGGCGTCGTCGACGGGCAGGTTGGGGCAGCCGAGGACGCCGACCTTGACGTCGCCGTCGACCATGAGGCCGAGGCAGACGGCGTACTGGCCGCCGCGGAGGAACCCCTTGGTGCCGTCGATGGGGTCAATGGTCCAGATGCGGCCGGTGCTGCCGCCGGGGCTGTTGCCCTTGTCGATCAAGTCGAGCATGGACTCGACCGTGGCGACGGAGCCGCCCAGGAGCTGCTCCGAGGCTGCGTCGGCGAGCTTGGTCGAGCGGACGAGCTCCCAGATGGTGTCGCGCAGGTTGGCGTCCTCGCGCAGCTGGGCGGCCTCCTCCTCGGCGACGATGGCGTCCTCGGGGAAGTTGTGCTGGAGGGCGGCGATGATGAGCGCCTGGGCGCCAAAATCGCCAATGGTGACGGGCGACTTGTCGTTCTTGTCGACGGTGCCCTTGGCCTTTTCGTGGAACACGCGCTTGGTCAGGATGGCGGCGCGCTGGACGGCGAGCTCAGCGATCTGGAGCTCGCGCTCGTAGCGGGGAGAGACGACCATGGTGCTGAAGGATCGGTGAAGGAGGTGACCCGAGAGCTGGACGAGTCGTTGGGGCGAGATGAAGGAAGCTATGGCTGCGACGGCGGGGACAGCGGGGATCGGCGACGGCGGCTCGACTGCTGCTGTCGTCGGGACTTGCTGGCTGAGTAGACCCGGTATCGGGGTGTGGGGGATCCAGAGGGCGATGAACGCAAAGATGGCAGGAATCACAGCAAAGGCGATGCCTATCAGGAACGGGTAACGGTAGAAGTAAGAGGCCCAAGGTTCGCGGGGTTCTCGAGGGGATGGGGGACGAGCAGGCATGCACGCGAGTTCTTATCTGGGAAAACACGAGACAGAGTTATTATGGGCTCTTGTAATATGCAGCTGCAGTGTGACGGAACGTCGGCCGATGGGTCCGAGGCGAAGGAGGTATGACATACAAAAATGTGAATGGTCTGCGCTGTATTGCAAGTGTCGCTATCCCCGCATCCGTTTTCTGATTCGCCCTGAGCGCCTTGTCACGTAGGGTGGCCGCCACCAGGCGGCCACCCCACCTTACCTCACCCAGGTACCTGACGCAGCTTCATAGAGGTACCCTAGATGCAACTGCGATGGTCAACTAATCCTCCTCGCAACTTCAGCCTGCAGTTTCCTTCATCTCCAGTTCTGGATCATTCTACCCCTTCTTTTCCAACGCCATTGGCAACAATGCCGCACTGCGCCTCTCTGCAGCCTGCCGGTGTGGAAGATTAGAATTCGCCTGTCCACAGATGCACACTCCAAGGCCCGGCGGAAACGATACCGGGCTACGTATAAGGCGTAGTCCAGCCCACCAGATACTCACTCAGTGGACAGTGCCGCACTTGACGCTATCCTACTCAATGCTGCCGCCGTGCCTCTCTAGAACTGGGTTGTGCTCCACCATATCCCACTTTACAGGGCGCTCACTATTGCCTCCTGAACTGTTTTACTGGGCGGTGCCTCACTAGCTGGTGCCTCACCAAGTGGCTCGCTGGACAGCGTCACCAGCAGCAGGGCGGTGCGTGTACGGGAGGACGGTGCACCTATTTGACCGGAGCGGGTTGTACGGCACCTGTTAGGCCCCCGCCCTGCTTGACAATGACTGATAACTGCTCCTGACAGAGTCTCATGTCGCTGCCTTCAGCGTCGTCCAAACCTGGTTGTTGCTCACTGGCTTTGACACGACGACCCATATTATAAAGACTCAATTGATTGAAAAAAGACAATATCACCCGCGTATACAGACGTAGCAGAAAGATGGATGAGAGCCTGACCGCAGCAGTTTTCATCAATACCATGCTAGGAACCGGAGACACGCGGCAATCACCCGACCTGCAGACGGCCGACGGCCTCAGCCAGCGACAGAAGCGACGACACAGCAAGAGCCGCCGGGGGTGCATACCGTGCAAACGACGGAAAGTGAAGGCATGGGATTCTAATTAGCACATATTTTTATTGTTGACCGGTCCTACGTAGTGCGACGAGCGACAGCCATGCGCTGGCTTTAGCAAGCGCGGCGTCAAATGCGCCCAGCCCGTGAGCCAATCTGCCGCCGCCAGAACGGCACGACCTAGCCCTCTTTTGGAGCATGATCTGAATCCGAACATAAGTCTGCTGCAACTGGAGTTGTTCTACCATTGGGACCATCAGACGCGGTGGACGCTGGTTTCTCCCAAAGTCTAGCCCGTCATCATGGGACAGGCTTTCCGGGTACGGAGCGGCAAGTCCCGGGAGGAACCAGCGCTAACTCGGAGCAGGAAGATTTCATCATGAGTGCCATTCTTTCCACGTCCGCCATACACCTGTCGCATCTCTGCCCGAGAGTGACCAAGTATGCGCACATCGGCACGCAGCTAATGCACAAGACTATTTCGCTCTTTCGCCAGAGCCTGTCCAGACCAGTGATGCAAACCAGGTGTGAGGCAATTATAGGTGTCGCTCTGCTGATCAATTATATTTCGTGGAGCGACTTGTCGTTTCTGGATGAGTCGAATGCCGTCAGCTCCCTGGCGCAGGACCACCTCCTGCTTCTCAGCCCCGGGATCCTTCATATCTGGTTCCAGACCACACCCAACCTCATCGATTCAAAAAGCGTTTTCATTTCTGTCATGTTTCAGCATCCAAGACGAGAGATTGAGCACTTTCTTGAGAGAAGAGGTTACGATATGGATCTATTTGTGGAACTAATGATGAGGCTCTGGAATAACCCCCAGTATCAGCGGTTCGCTGACGGCCCAGAGGAAGACTTGGTTCATGGACCGGCGACACAGGGTGCATGGTGACTGCTACTCCAACTTGACAAAGAGTTGCCGCCGAAGGCGTCAGATTGCAAGAATGAGCCCATGCTGCGCGCTCGCAGCGACAATGATCGGCTGCAGTGTTTTCGGGGTGCCGCGACGAGAATCACGGCCAACTCTACGACCGAGCTGCCACCATTGTCTTCGTCCGAACGCGCGTCATTCGAGTACATAACCAGGCGCTTCGCACCGCTCTTTTGTTGCGGTTCTATCGCACCGGATCCGAGTCAAGCACTCGCAGGCGACCTTGATGTTATACAGACAGACATTGAGCAACTCCTTTACGGCTATAGTTTTGCGGGCCGCTCACAGACCTGGTGCAACGAGGTGACTCGCGCGCGCTTGTGGTACTGTTGCTCTTCTATCGATCCGTGCGGCTCTTGTCGGATTCGAAGCGTCGCTGGTGGGCTCGTGCGAGGAGCGAAAGGATGGAGAGGCTGATCTTGAACGAGTTGAAAGCGCGAAATTTGAACGAGATTGCGTGTGTAGACATGCATCTGACCCTAGGAAGCTGATCAGCTTGATTTGGATGCCACGCACTGACGCAACGAACGGTACAACTACGAGTGCGACGCTCCAGCCCTTGTTTTCAACGTCAAATCCGGGTCTAGTTATAGATAAACGGGCATCAATTTGTACAAAAACCTGGAAACCGTAGAGTTTGGTCAGATGGGAAGCGAAGAAAGGCGCGCTAGGCACCGGTATAAGTTGGTGGAAGTGAAAGTCTCTGCGTACCTGACGAATGGAAGACCTAGGGCGGTGAAGTGGAGCGTTTGGTCAGCGAAGATTAGGAAAGGCTCAGTTCTCTCACGGATTTACGGAGTATTAAAGTGTCCGAGTTTGCATCATCATGAAATCGGCGCGCCAGGAAATCAGACTAGGTTATATTTAGCCCAACCCAATTTTATGCGCGGGAACGCCTCTGCACGCCTGGCAGATAGCGCATTCCTAATCAGGAAATGCGAGATACTCCACTTTTTATTGTATTGAGTCAGGCAGTTCCAATTGCCAATTGCAGCGAAATACCAAGAGCGTGAGCAGCTCTTTAGCTTTCATATTCGCCATAGTCTCTTGTAGCCCATGAATTCTGCCGCGAATCGCGTGAACTCGTTCTTTTACGCCGTTATTTTATGCGGACATTTTCTCTCGCTCGACAAACTTATATTCCCAAGCTGCCAACTGCGCCTTGATTTGATCCGCACTCGAGCATATTGTATTTCGACCGCAACATGCGACAATGCCCTCAGGTTAAGCTTCCTACGAATATCAAAGGCATGGATTGGGTTCTGCGTATTTGGCTTCAGTGGCGAGCTTGATTTCGTGATATGGTGCGTTTGCTGGAGGGTGAGGACATATATAAACAGTAGAAGGTGGCGGCTGAGCCACTTTCACTTCACTGTTCGAGCGTAAAGAGCATAAACTTTGTGTCACCTAGAATACGCCATGGGTGCAAAATAAATAGAACAGCGACTCTGTTGCACGCGTACGGGATCAGAAATGAAGAACTTTGATTTACTGGAGCCTGGGCGTAGCCCGCAAACGGAGTGGCTATCTGACCATATAGGGGGACTCTACATGCCGCTCAGACACCAGGCTTCTATTGAAAACTATGACCTACAGAAGATCATAATCGTCTGTGTTTCTTTGAAGTCGAGAATTATTCCCGTAAGCATGTACTAAGCTACTGAAAATGTATATTTCTAGGTTGTATTTTACTGCACGAATAGTTATTGCACACTATTCTAGCAAAAGATTACTAACTATGAATAGAATTACCCTAATCTGGTATGGTCATCGCGTTAGCTGGCGAGAGGCGCAATTGACGCTCGCACACGGCTTCAACAATCGAACTGCGGGGTCTCAGAATGTCGCATTCCCTTTCTAGAATGCGACACGAAAGTGGCTGTGCAGTGGAGATGCGCAGAAGTGACAGTCCTTACGACCAATTACCTCGTAGACTCAAATCGACCCCACTGGGATGCATAGATGGACTGAGCGGGTATACACGGATGCCAAGAATAAGTGATAATCAGGGATATGGCTTTCTAAGCAGCAATATAGCAGCTGCAAGTACTGATATGTATTCAAGAATACATTTGTGAAATGGTTTGCTGTTTCGCAGAATGAAGACGCATTAGCATGCAGAAGGCAGGTACAGCTAACGATAATGATGCTGCAAACGTGGCAAAGCGGAAGACTGTATATCAAATAGCTGGTGCCTCAAATGCGTGGTTAGTTCAAAGTACTAACCGGAACATGTGTGTCATGAGCCTGTGATACTGACTCAGCCGCGAGATATGCAAATTAGTTCTTCTATCCATTGATATGCGTACACTAGTTAATTTACCAGGAGCCATTAAGATAATTGTTTTCGACTCTACATGGGTAGGGGAGCCCCGCGGTAGCAAGTACCTACGACAGTAGGAGTCAAGCATACTTACTAGCGACTTTGCGCTGCTCATTACAATAATAAAATTGACCAAGGCAGCGGCTTAAAGGGTTACGTATTAGTGGTAATAATTAGTGGTTGACTCTAGGCGGGAGCACAGCATAATCATATGCGGTGTCGCTCAAGTATCGAGCGAATTGTTGTATTTTGGCACAGTTAGACACATCGCGCCATAACGACAACGCCGAAGATTAACAATGAGCATGCCTACCCCAGCCACGTACCATCTCCACTTCAGTGGACCAGACTCCTGCTGTAATATATGGCAAGAGAGACGGCAGGGCAGGGTTGTAGTCGTTGTCATTCGCTGTCACTCGACACGTGTCAGAGAAGTTACGGCAACCCGAAATATAGCATCAATATGGATTGAATTGTAAAATAGAACAAGAGCGGCTACTATTTATCATACACAAAGCGCTGGAAGCTGTATTGGCGAGGCTAGAGGCTGACCAGTCCGTGTATCCACGTCATAAGGTTTTGATTTCGCATTCGATCCTCGTAATCATCGCACCCCCCCACCCCCAAAAGGGTCCATTGAATTACGGTACTAAAGCCCAATATAGATTATGGATTGTTTCAAATTCAAACGCTGGTAAATACGTCCCTTGATGTACTAAGTAGGGAGTGGGGGCGTGTGTAGCTCTTCCACGGAAGGTCTAGGTATATTCTCGGCTGAGATAGATTATAAAATGGCTTGAGTATCCATATTGCCTGCTTATTGACGCCCGTTCTTTTCCAGACTGGCCGCAAAGACGCGACATTTGCAACCATTCCCGCCACCACGCAGCAAGAAAAGTCAAACAGTTGCTAGAATGAAATTCTTTCTACGCCCAGCGCGGGCCCTATTTTGGGTTTTCTGGTTTGCTATTTCTATCTGTCTTCTTTTTAAGCTCTATCTATCTGGCCTTGGTGCACAAATCGATGCCTTTTCGGCGCCTTCTGCGCCGGATAGACGCTACCAACTCGATCTTGGCCCTGACGACATATCCACACATGCACAAAACGAAACTCTCGGCTTCGAAAAAATATTCTACATTAGCATGCCTCAGTACTTTGATCTATCCTTGACATTTACAAGATATCAAAATCTGACCCGCCTTTCCTAGCCGACCAGATCGACAAGATAGCATGACTATGCTCGCCGCTTCGACGAACGTACGACTAATTCTACAGGACGGAGTATTCATACACATTAATCTTCAGTTTGCATAATACTAATCAGTGTCAGGTCGACGGGAACACTGTCCACGAGAAAGCTAAGCCGAAAGGGAGCCAATCTCTGAGACCAGAGCAGCTCGGCTGCTGGCGCAGCCATGCTAACACTTGGCGCCGGATTATTGAGGAGAAAGTCCAGACTGCAATTATCTTGGAGGATGACGCTGACTGGGACATCCGAGTTCACGACATATTTCAAAGACTGAGTCGTCAGATCAGAAAAGGAATGTTAAGGGAGAACGAGCCGACGAGTTACGAGGTGACACATGCACCATACGGTACAGTCCGCTCTAATACTGGGTGCGTATGATTACCTGCTCATTAAGCTTACAAGAAAACAGGCCTGGACTGGGACCTGATATATATCGGAACCTGTTGGAACATTAACTCCGAGAAGCGCCCATTATCCCACGCTTATGAAGATGTTGATGCGCCAGACGTAACAGAGTATGTAATCTAAGGCCTTGCAGAGTGTTCCTGATGTAGGGGAAAGGCTAAAGTGTACCGTTCGATATGCTGATGCGCTCCCAGAATGTCTTTTGCTTACCAGAAGGAGCTAGAATACTGGGGAGCTAGTGCTTTAAAAAAGTCCCGCGTTCGAGTTATAGCACCGTCGTGGTATCCTGTCTGCACAGTCGGCTACGCTGTCACTTTTAGTGGGGCTCAAAAATTGCTATATATGGTAGGAAACGAAGGTGGTGTCAGTGCACCAGTTGACCTTGCGATGATCAGCAGAATTCAGTCGGGTCATCTTAGGTCTCTGACAATCGTTCCTCCTCTAATAACCCCATGGAAAACGGGAACCGTGTCAGACAGTGACATTGATGATCTTGAGAAGTCTAAAGATGAGCTGCCCCGAGGCAGCGAGAACTTACGACGCAGTGGAAGAGTGGCTTTGGCAGCAGCATTAGATAGGAACGATCCCAGCCCAAAGGAAACACCGCACTAGTGAGGACCAAAATGTTGGCTCTGGCCGTGCTGTGGACATGGTTAAGTAGTTTAGCATTAAAGAAGCTGTTTCTAAACCTTTTGCCGTGCATGACATCTCTATAACTAGAATAATCCATGTGCCCAATAGTCACGCATTCACCAATGAAAGTTCTAGTAGAATGCCTAAAAAAAAGTGAAGCGTAGTGGTTTGCGCCAACAACCTGCATCCAACAAGTCGGACAGAGCGGAGGAGAGAAGGAAAGAGAGCTCGAGCGCTAGGGATTAACTCCAAACTAGTAACACGACCACAATATGCAAGATTTACCGCAAGCGGCGTAAGCTCGCGTGTATCCGAAAAATGGTGTGCCACCCGCCCAAAAATGGAACTCAGGACAGCGACATACACACGTTCCCTATATTGTCACGGATTTGCGCCAGCTTGGTTCGTCTTGCGAGCAGGCACCTCAATTCACTGATGGATCCACTTTTTGTACCTAGATAAAAGAGGGCTCTTCGAGCCTCTCCCACTTCCATAGATCAATCAATCAAGCAACTTCTTCAAACACCTTTAGCGACCGTTAAGAAGCCTTTCCAACAGTTCGCTCTCTGGAGCTACGCAATGGTGTGCTTGGAGTTAGTGCGGTTCACCAGCTTCGACGGTCAGCCAGGTACTTCTAAGTCTCACTCGACTCCACGTCATGGTCAGCCAAAGCCGTTAAGTGCCAAGCGAAATAATTGACAGATTAAACCCGCTGAAGCTGTTATTTTGTAAGGATGTACGGGATATTTGTCCTTCATGGCACTTCGCGTTTTGTAGCCGAGGCGTACTGTGCCCTCTGCTCTGCTCACAGTAGAAATTTGTATGTATGCATCTATGTAAAACGCTACAACAGAATATATAGTACAGTAGACGGAGAAATCGTCCTTCTCTTTCAACGTCCTTTCTCTTTGTCTTTCCCGGGCCAGCATCCAAGAATAAACAGTACACAGAGGGCAGCAATCCTTCCACATACACGTGCCCACCCTCTCCCGCAGCGCGTCTCCTTTATTTAATCTTCTTCTGCTTCAGCTTGATCGTCTGGTCGTTGATGAAGATACCCTTGCCCTTGTACGGCTCTGGGGGACGCCACTTGCGCACCTTGCCCGCAAACGACATGAGCACTTCGCGCTCAGCGCCCTCGAGCAGGATTCTGGTCGGGGCGGGAGTCGTCACCGTCACGCCCTCGGGGATACCCTCCTCCACAGGGTGCGTGAAACCGAGCTTCAGGCACAGGAACTTTTGTCCGGGGTACTCGGCCTTGGCCTTGCGCTCTTCCACAGTAGCTCTGTATCCGACTCCGACTAGTCGCAGGATCGCGGTGTGGCCTTCAGAAACACCCATGATGTGGTTGTTGAGGTATGCCCAAGTAGTGCCTGCTCCGTGTTAGCATTGAATATCCAATTTCTGCAAGTTTTCTGCAAAATCCGACTCACCCCACATCTCTTTTTGTTGCGAAATGTTGGCATCGTCCACTGAAAGCATAACCATGCTATTCTCGAGGTCTCGGTCCATTCGCACGAAATTGGGCACATCCATGCTCAGTTCCCCTATTCCAGGTCCATCGTTAGTCATTATTAAATTGCCTTTCAATCAATTCTCGGTAAAGCAAGTGCCAATCACTGGCAACTGCATCATCCGCAACAAAGGGGCGGCCACTAACCCAAAGGACCCTTGACCGTTATCGTCTTCGTAACCTTGGGCTTGTACGAGGTCATGCTGTTGATCAGTCTCGGTTCGCCAATGGTAAGCTCTACGCCCGGTGGCACAGAGATTGGCGTACGCCCGAGCTTGGAGGGTCGTGGGCCAGTCGTCGAAAACTGTCGCGCAGCCGTGGCTGTCGCAGTCGATTGCCACGCCGGTATCAGGAAACCAGGCAGTGAGGCGGCCGGGGACGATACGACACGCATCGCTTGCCCCAGCGCAGCCTTTTTCGCTGGCGTAAACATTGTTGCTGTGGGAATTGTCTGCCGTCGCAAACTTCGTCGCTCCTCTCCTAGGCTTGCTCTTGGAAAGGGTAGCTGCCAGCGATCTCAACTTTTTGGCTGCTTACTCATCTCATCACGTGTACCCACCAGACTCGCCCGCGAAATCCATCTTCACTTACACGCACTTTTGGCACAAGGAACATCACTGTGAAACGCCCAGAATTGAAATATACACAAATGAGTGATTAAATAGTACTATGGTACTCGGATTTTTTTAAAGTGGTTGTGTACAATTGCTACATGAATTGCACGCAGACTCGAGGATATCTAAAAACCCCTGACAAATAATTACTTCCACTGCCTCGAAGTGAATAGACACTAGAAAGGTATTTTCTCATTTGGGTTGAGAAATGCCCACGGCTAGCATTCAAGACTGGGAATTTACATAGCCTCCTCGCCCTCGAGGGGAAGCTCCTCCTCGTACTCCTCCTCCTCATCATCAATACCAGCGTCCTGGTACTGCTGGTACTCGGAGATAAGATCGTTCATGTTGGACTCAGCCTCAGTGAACTCCATCTCGTCCATACCCTCGCCAGTGTACCAGTGAAGGAAAGCCTTGCGACGGAACATGGCAGAGAACTGCTCACCGACACGCTTGAAGAGGTCCTGGATGGAGGTCGAGTTACCAATGAAGGTAGACGACATCTTAAGACCGCGGGGGGGAACAGCGCAGAGAGCGTTCTGGATGTTGTTGGGGATCCACTCGACGAAGTAGGTGGAGTTCTTGTTCTGCACATTACGCATCTGGTCCTCAACCTCCTTCATGGCAACCTTACCACGGCTAACGAGGTGTTAGTCAAGTCTTGGCGAAAGTGTGTACATATCAACTTACAAGATGGCAGAGCAGGTCAGGTAGCGACCGTTGCGGAAGTCAGAAGCAGCCATCATGTTCTTGGGGTCGAACATCTGCTGGGTGAGCTCAGGTACAGAAACGGCGCGGAAAGAGTGGGCGCCACGGCTGGTCAGGGGAGCAAAGCCGACCATGAAGAAGTGAAGACGGGGGAAGGGAACCATGTTGACGGCGAGCTTGCGAAGATCAGAGTTAAGCTGACCAGGGAAACGCAGGCAGGTGGTGATGCCGGACATGACGACGGAGACGAGGTGGTTCAGGTCACCGTACGAGGGGTTGGACAGCTTCAGGGTACGCATGCAGATGTCGTACAGGGCCTGGTTGTCGATACAGAAGGTCTCGTCGGAGTTCTCAACGAGCTGGTGGACGGAGAGAGTGGCGTTGTAGGGCTCGACGACGGTGTCGGAGTTGCCGGGCGAGGGGACAACGGAGAAGGTGGCCATCATGCGGTCAGGGAACTCCTCGCGAATCTTGGAGATAAGCAGAGTACCCATACCAGCACCGGTACCACCACCGAGAGAGTGGGTGATCTGGAAACCCTGAAGGCAGTCGCAGCCTTCGGCCTCACGACGGACAACGTCAAGGACCTGGTCGACGAGCTCGGCACCCTCAGTGTAGTGACCCTTGGCCCAGTTGTTGCCAGCACCGGACTGACCGAAAACGAAGTTGTCGGGGCGGAAGAGCTGGCCGAAAGGACCGGCACGGACAGCGTCCATGGTACCAGGCTCAAGATCGACGAGGACGGCGCGGGGAACATACTTGTTGCCGGAAGCCTGGAGGAAAATCGCGGTTAGTACCCACAACGAAGCCTAGCAACGCGTTGGGCGGGCAGGACAAACCTCGTTGAAGTAGACGTTCATGCGCTCGAGCTGGAGCTCAGAAGTGCCATTGTAGACACCGCTGGAGTCGAGGCCGTGCTCGCCAGAGATGGTCTGCCAGAAAGCAGCACCAATTTGGTTACCCTATCCGAGAAAAAACAATGTCAGGACCGCTATCCACCAACTTTTGCCACGGTGTAGGACGTCGGGAGCTACTTACGCACTGACCGGTCTGGAGGTGAACCTGCAAATGGGGAAAAAGAAACACGTTAGCAACAATTCACGACATCTCGAGCTCTCGCACGCCCTGCATCTCGATCACGCAGCGTTGGTTGCTGGCCGAGTGCACGGCGGGGTACCGCTCAGGGGCTGCTCTAGCTCTCAGGAACGCGTCGATGAGGGGTCGAGCAGAGCAGAGGCGGGGAGATGGACTCACAATCTCACGCATGATGTCGACTTGAAAATGTCAAAAAAGAGGCAGGAAAAGAGTTTGATGGAGGATGTAAGAACTGGACGGGTATCTAGAGACCGGGCAAGGCTTCAAGATATGTGGATGCGCGAGAGAGAGGAGAAGGTCTGGGAGGAGCCGGCGGTGTTGATTTTTGCCTGAGAGGGGTGGAAATTGGTTCACCGCTACAATCCCCAGGGAAAGAGCGGGCAGCTGTGCCAGCGGCCACTCACGGTTGTTTACTACCTGGCCAGCGCCTTGCCCAAACGGGATAGGCGCCAAAGCAAGGCACTGGCCCAAATCTCAACAGGGACAATGCGTTGGCCACGGTTGAGCGGCGGCAAAAGATGGTTTGAGGCTTTTCAGATGATTTTCGAGTTGGACCATTATAGACTTTTCTTTTCATTCCGACCGTGAGGCATCAACATCTTTCCCGACGTCTCTATGCAGCTGCAATCCCAAATTCGCCTCCCCTTCAACCCTCCTGCAAGCTGCCCTGACCACTGGAGATTGGCTGGCGGGGGCTCACTTCCGAGATGAATCCCGCCCCACTATATGGTGCAGCTCCTGGACCCTCAGGCAGAAGCTTCAAAGTAGCCTGCATGGGCAGTACTAGTGTACTTGGAGACAAATGTACGTATCATCAACCGCAGATTAGCAGAGACAGAAAACGAAAGAAAATCAAGAGGAACACCAACAGAGGAAACAGATGCCTCACAAAAAAGGTCGATATATTTTTTAGATCATAACAATATCTAACATTGTGGTATTCATGCCCCATGTGACGCCTATAAATGCATACATACATGCCCGTTCCCACATCAGTGCTGCTTCACGACACCCGCAGCATCGGCTTGCGATGAGATTCTCTTCTTGTACTGGTTCACATCGCCATCAAACTTCTCGACCGTACCACCATCGCACACCCACAACGATGTGCACACCATTTGCAGCATGGTCACGTCGTGGGAAACCATCAGCACGCCACCCTGGAAGGCATTCAGCGCCTCTGCCAGCGCGTCCATGGCTTCAATATCGAGATGGTTAGAAGGTTCGTCAAGAACAAGAATATGCGGGTTTGTCAGAGCCAAGCAGGCGAATGCTACTCTCGACTTTTGACCTCCGGACAGCTGAGCCATCTTCTGCAGACCAGTGGTGCCAGTGATACCAAAGGCACCTAGTTGGCGGCGGTACTCTTCGTCCGACTTGCCAGGATACATCTTAGCCATGAATGAGACGGCACTGACCGTAAGATCGAGAGCGTCAATGTGATGCTGCGCAAAGAAACCAATACGCAGGCGCGAGTTGGCCGAAATAAGACCACCCAGCGCCTGCAGCTTGCCAATGAGCAGCTTCAAAACAGTAGTTTTACCCGCACCGTTGGGTCCAACAATACCGATACGAGAGTCAAGCTGGACATCGAGGTCCACATTGCGCAGTAGAATCTTGTCTGCTGAGTAGCCGAAAGTAACTTCCGACATTTGAATAATAGGAGGAGACAGCTTCTCCACGTCGGGGAAGACAAACTTGACATTATATTCAGCCTCGGGTGGTTCCAGAACAGGGAGCTTCTCGAGCTTCTTGATACGGGACTGCGCTTCAGACGACTTGGCAGCGTTGTATCGGAACTTGTCGATGAAGGACTGCAGGTGCTGACGGTAGGCCATCTGGTTCTCGTACTCCTTCTTGGCAATCTTCTTGCGCTCTTCGCGGGTGGCGTAGAAGGAGTCAAAGTTGGCTCCTCTGTAGTAGTCGAGACGCTCAGAGTGCTGGTGGACGATATCGGTGGCGACCTCGTTGAGGAACGCTCTGTCGTGGGAGACGACGAGGACTGTGCTGGGATAGGATTGGAGATATCCGGAAAGGAAAGTAATAGAGGGGACGTCCAACATGTTGGACGGTTCGTCGAGAAGCAGCAGGTCAGGCTCGCAGAACAGGGCTCGAGCAAGGGCCAGACGCATACGCCAACCACCGGAGAAGGTCTTTGTGGCGAACTGCTGACGCTCAGGGGAGAAACCGAGACCAGCAAGAATACTGGCAGCACGCGATTCGGCCTTGTCAGACTCCATCTCGGCGAGCTTGCCTTGGACGTCACCAAGCTTGGTGTCCATGGTTTCCTTCTCAAGATCAAGCTTGGCAGCGTCCGCAGAGGTATCGGCAAGCGGCGCACGCTTCGCCTCAAGCTCGGCCAACGCAGCGGTAAGTTCCTCTTGCTCTCTCATCAGCACCTTGCGCCAAACATCAGCGTCAAGAACGGCCTGAATAGCAGGTGTGTCGTCACCAGTAAGCTGTTATATCGTTAGCTGAGCTCTAAACTCATACACACGGGATGTCGGTACTCACTTCTTGCTCGACGTGGAGAATGGAAATATGCGTAGGAATGGCAACCTCACGCCTTGACAGGGCACGCAACAGCGTAGATTTACCAACACCGTTGTTACCAACCAGACCATAACGATGACCGTAGGCAAGCGTGAGGGTGGTATCGGTGAGAATGCGCTGGGCTCCGATCGAGACGTCGATGTTGTCGAGCTTGATGTCCTTGGTCTTGTTGGCACCGGTGTTGCCCATCTGAAGCGGGTTGACGGCCATGTAGAACTCTTCGTACGACTGCGCGGGGTCGACCTGGTCGAGCAGCTTCGAGGCCTCGTACTCGACATTCTTGTACTGCTTCTTCTGCTGCTTGGCGGCAATCTTGCGCTCCGCCTTTTCGAGCTTCTTGCGGTCGACCTTGGACTCGACCTTGCGGGCGTTGGCGGACTCGAGGTCGACGCCGCCGCTGGCGACGGCCAGCGTCGACGACATGTTGCGCTGCGTGCTGACCTGGATGGTCTGGTCGAGGCGGCGGATGGCCAGAGGGCCGTGGCGCTCGCCGCCGTTGGCCACGGCGTACTTTTCGGTCCACTTCTCGACGAGAGCCTTGATCTTGTCCTGGAGTTTGGCGTCCGACGACTTCTCAGAGGCCGAGATCAGGAGCTCGGTGATGGTGTGCGCGGCTTCGGCGAGCGGCGAGATGACCTCGGCGCCGTCACCACTCTCGTCTGACCACGCCAGCGAGGCATGGTTAAGGTAGCCGACCGAGTACTCCGAGACGACCGGGTCGATGTTGGGAATGGCGGCCTTTATCTCGGCCTCCATCTTGTGAATATAGGCGTATCTGACGGTTCGGTGTTTTCTTTCTTCTTCGAATTGTCGAACAATCGTGGTTTGAGGTTCTTGCGATTCGATGCAACAATTTTGAAGCGATTTCCAATTGTGGGCCATCACCGTGGAGGGACGGCTCGCCGTGAAGAGTCACCCCGCCAAAGCTGCCCCACCACATCCTCGCCGCATAGGTAGCTTGTCTATAATTCACTCGATCCCTGATTTGGTAAGTTCATATAACAGCCAAAAAAAAATTAGAGAAATATAGGCATATGTACACATGAAACTGAAAGACTCGATTTCCTATGAATCCATCTCAAATGTGGAGAATTGGCCACTTGCCCTTTGTAGCTCTTGATGACAATATTGGCTCACACCCACTCTGCAAGAATGAGGAAGCAACCAAACATTACTTTGCAAAATGTTGTAAGTGAGGCAGTCGAGAGGAGATGGCGTTGTTTAACACGGCATGCGGGCGTGGCATCTTAAGCCACGAAGACGCTCTGCTCTTTTATGTGATTGAAGGTAGCACGCCACCAGAACTTTAAGTCAAATCTTCCGTACAAGATTAATCTTCCATTGTAGATTTTCCTAAACGTTTGCATTTTGGTAGAATTATCTATCTATCCTTTGTAATGTTGGTCACCTCTTATCAAAATGTCTTCGCCCGAGCGCAACCCCAAGTCGCGAAAATATCCACCACGCCTTGGTCTGAAGAAGAAGCTCGGAAGAGATTTCTTCTTCAACTTGCCACTCGATCTCCTTTATTGCGTTGCCGATTTTCTTCCTTTATCAACCTTGCTATGCCTCACCAAAACCTGCAACGGCCTACATCAAGCCCTGCGGAAGCGCCTCAGGCTCGACACCCCACGTGCGTCTGCCGAAGAACGTCTCAAGTGCCTCACGATATCGGCTTTCTATCGTGCGGATAAATGGGCTTGTCAAAGATGCAGAGTGCTACACGATGTAGACTACCGCGATCTGCCTCACTACAGCTACCAGCCTCAATCTAGGCTTTGGCGATGCCCTGGCTCCAACGTTCTTGACCTCTACTCTAGGCCACCAGAGAGCGACTACGAGGTTGACTACCACCGTGTTCAGCTCACTTTGAAATTGTCTCGCTTAAAGAACTTGAGCGAGTCGCAGGAGCAATACCTACAGCGACTGCTGGCTCCTCACAAGATCACAAATTATCATCACACGCTCGACGCTTCATATTCTGTGACACCCAAGGTGGTGAAAGGCAGGTACATGCGAAAGTGTGTATGGCTATTTCAACCCCGTGTTTTGCCGATATCATACAAGGCTCTTGGCACCTTTTCTGTATGCTGCCACTTGCAAAACGCACGTCGCGGACGAGCACTGGCGAACGCTCTTTTCGAGTCGTGGAAGCACGAGCGCACTATTCTACTTGACTGCCTCTACTGCGCCACGGAAGTCGAGGTTTGCAGCCAGTGGTGGAGGAATCCATACATCAAGTTGACAGTGTATCAAGATTTGGGACCGGAGGGGTCGGCATGTGGACAAAACTGGAGGGCGTTGGCTTGGGATACCCGAACACATCTTGCACGAGACCATTGGGAGACAAACAGATTACCAAACGGCCCCAAGAATGTCAGGAAGTTGTGGGGTGCTAAGCTGCCGGTGGATTTTGCAACTGACTACATGCTGCCCTTCGACGAACACTCACGTTGATCAGAAAGACTCAAGGCGGCAGTGACCAGGTTTAAAATACCAGCTTCGGCATTTTATTGATTCGTTGCCTTTTAGAACTGCATTGGCAACGATGGCCTTCAATGTGGTAAGATCTCGTATTGTGTATACCCATGGCGCTCAAAGATTCGTTTGTCGGGCGGCGTTATTTAATGTTGGGGGCTGGGATAGATTCTCTGGGGTCTAACAATCCGCAGTTGAACCACTTGACAGGACGGCCTGGTCTGAGACGTCGCGTTTCATTAGAATCAAAACCAGGGTTATAAAATATTTGATTAGCCACCACCGATAAGCACATTATTCACCGACATGAAATTGTGCACTTCTGATACTGCCCATGTTGAGGAGAGTCAAATGTATGTGCCCTCCTCCTGCTTAAGCGGTCCTCTTTTGAGCTGCGCGAGCGCTTCGAAGCCGCTGACGACCAGGTACCTCTTGCGTCTAGGATTGATAGCCCGCCCAATCCAGTTGGCCAATTTTGATCATCGCAGGTTACTGGTGCATCTCTTGGCTGTAACAGCCTCGCACACAGACGGGAAAATTGTGACGCTGAAGGTACTACATATGTAGATGGTCTGTTTTTCAGCGGCTTATTAAAAAAAGGTTGGTGGCTAATCTTTTTCTACTCTTTAGCTGAATGATAATGCCTTCTTTGATCCCGTACAGGCACAATTAACTATTGAGTTTTGACACTACTCAAACCCAGCTTTGTCGGAATTCCACCGATGTAGTTTTCACGTTGCCCAGCACAGAGAGGGTGGCTCAAAGAGAACACTTCATCCTTCCGATGAGCAAGATGAGACGATTGCAAACGACCACCGACAGGTAGCGGACCTTGCTCGAGATAGACAAGACACATGGTGTGAACTTGTCCAGTGTGCATGCGACTACCCTACAGTCAATCGAGAAGCTGGTTATTTTGCGCACTTTGCATGGAGCAGGTATTCAGGGTTCGCATATAAAGCAAGGCACAGCGCCACTACAACCGGAGAACAAGGTTCATGGATCCCTTCTTTCTCTTTCTCTCTCCTGGCTCTGAAGATTTTGGCCTTTGTCTGTGGAGATGGCGTCAGCAGCCTTGCCACGGGGCAGGACGATAACTGAGCAGAAGCAACCAACTCTTGCTCGTATGACAATCGGAGCGGCGGTTGAGAAGCTTAATGCCGCGGATTGCCGTGCCCTCTTCCCCATTTTTCTTACATGAACTCCTTATACAGCAAGCGGTGCGTGGTTTTTCTGTTTGATCGTGCTGGTCCGTTGGTTCTCAGGGCACGCATCGCATCAGCCAATCAGCTTACCCCGAGCCGGTCTACCTGAAGCTAGTAGAGACGCGCCTGGACACGCGACAGACGCGTCAGGGTCGCGATTTAAATGCGGGTCTTCTCATGTTTTTTTTTAAAGTGTTCATACACTCGAGTCATCCAATATGAGCACGTTGAAATCTACGTGTAAAAGAGGAGGGCCAGCGTTTGATTTTCTCTTCTTCAGGTGTCCCGGGATCATGGTTATATGGGGTCAAACCATCTGCCGAGACGAAAAGCAACATAACAGTGGCTGTTAATATGTAAACTACCCTGGACAAGCGCCACCACGAAAACGTGACGACGACCGAACGGATGGTGATGGTGTCCCACCTTTGTGTCCCAGAGGCTCGGGATACGACTGTTTTTTTAAAACCCTCTTTTCGCTGACGAGTGTGGCACATGCCTCTAGTCCTGATCCGAACTCGCGTTTGTAGCATCTGTAACCCTACCACGATAATCAGGAGGGTGGTGGGCACGGACAGAGAGCGAGACCGTGAGCGCGAGCGAAAGAAAAAAAAGATCTACAACGTTGACTGGATTGCTTTTTTACTGTTCTCGGTCACCCCGCTTACATTGCGTCAGACACACACATACAGCGGGTTGGATTTGGATTGAAAAACTGGCCTAACCCAGGCCCATATGGCTTCGCTGGCTGCGGCCGTTCCTGGACAGAGTCTTCGAGGACGTTGACAAATGAAAAGAGGCAGATGCTCGATTCAACTCCTCTGGCAATGTGGGGTTTGCACTTTTTGCATGTCAGTGGCTTTTCTGCGCTTTCCCATTGTTCTCACTGGAGCCGAACCACAAGCACACACCACCACCACGGGCGTTGCATGTGTGGGTTTTCTTGGGGAGACGCTAATAGAAAAATAGAACGCTGCCTCCGTACGCCGACTCCATGTGGCTTGCGGCGGAGCTGGCAACAGCAACGCTGATCCAACCAAACGAAAAGGGCGAAGCGAAGCATTGAACTGGGGGCTTGTTTTATTTTGTTG
>JARDXD010001721.1:0-92463 GCA_029218145.1 Aphanocladium album
CACCAAGGAGCCACGCGACAAATCGCCAGGAGGCAAAATATGCGGAATCATCTGCCAGCTTATGGATACTGCAGCTCTGGCTTCGACTGTTGCGCAAAAGGCCAGCCCCTACAAGTTTTGGTCAATCTGGCCTAAATCAAGTACTTGAAATTATTCTCTGCCATTATATGAGTTCTACAATCCTGCCGGCAAACCAGATATAGAGATCGCACCCTTTCCTAATCAGTTTACCAGCAATAACAGCATCAACCAGAAATCTTTTACCTCGTCAAGCCTCCATCGCACAATACAGTCGAGTTCAAAAGCATTTTGAGCATTCGAAATCGATATCAAATTCGCGCTCCAGGTCGCCATACTTTGATCCCTTCATCTTTGCATGTAAGGCAGGCGAGTATATGTTTGAGAAGAAACAGCCCAACATCACTGCTTTTGTTTGGTTAGGCTCGACGGCCAAAGATCAAATCACTGCTTTTTTACTCGCTGGGGTTTGCATGGCGTTGTGTTCTGCAACTTGCCTCGCTATGAAGGTAAATACATTATTAAAGCTAAGGCTAAAAGTATTAACACAATTTGACAATCTGGTTACTGTTTGATCACAAAAATGAAATGCCGAACTTATAGAGTCATGCAGACCTGCCACTCGTCCATATCCAGCTCAAACGATTCCCACCTCTCTCGTCTCTGGCTGCGCGATTGCCGGTACAACAGCCTCTGATTCCTGAACATCCAGACCTTCTAAGGCCAAATCCTCAGAGACCAGCTCCTCAGCATTCAAGTCCCCAGAGACCAGTTCCTCAGCATCCGAGTGCTCAACATCCATGTCTTCAGCATCCAAGTCTTCAGCATCCAAGTCTTCAGCATCCAAGTCTTCAGCATCCAAGCCTTCAGCATCCAAGTCTTCAGCATCCAACTCCTCATCCTCCAGCTCGTCAGCATGAGACATGGCATCGTCATACAATGACTCTAATTCCTCTTCGTTTGATGGATGTGCCATCTCCTCTTGTATCTCTGCAAGCTCTGCAAGCTCTGCCAGAGTCAAGCCATATTGTGCATCGAAAAAGATATCCTCGCCAGGATCTGGGACAGTACCTGTGTTCGTTCCATCTTGGGCATTATCGCCACCATCGTCAAGATCAACAGCTCTACCTTTTCCTTTGTCCATGGGCGCACCCGTGCCAGAGACAGACTCAGGCTCACCGTCTGTGCTCCCTTCACTGCTGGATGACGATTCCACCTCCAGTAAGCTATCCCAATCCTTGAGATACTCCTCTTCAATATCTGGGATATTGTTTGCAGCGTCGCTTCCAATAGCGTCTGCGACGTTATCCTCTGTTTCAGGAAGGAGGATAGACTCATGATCCCGAGGATCACTGAGATCAGCAGAACGTGGATCTCCAAGCATGCTTTGCAGCCATACCGTGAAAGCTCTAGCTCGACCGTATAGCTTGGCTCCGTTTACACTTTCCATAATTTGATCATGCTTTTGAAGAGCAGCTCCCAGTAGTCGTAATGCTGTCTCGTATCTAATCGGCGGCTGACACGGCTGAGTGTTGTCCTCATTTATATCCCAGTCCATTGATATTGTTTGCCAGTAATGATTGAGGCCGCGAACCCTCTTTGTATTGCTCAAATATTTTTCTGGGACAAGAAGACGCTCAAGAATGTAATATGTGATCTCATGAGGGAGGCCATTCTCAACGCGGAATCTCTCATACTCGATGGACTCCTTCCACCACTCCAAGTTTTGGGGTGGCACATAGCGTGTCGAGCAAACAATGTAATGCGGGTCAACGAGATGAATTTGCATGAACTGGATGCATCCAGTCCGCCCAGGTTCTTTCAGCTGAGGCGTTTCAAACTTATGCTGGAGCGTATTGGGGTATGTAACCACTCTGCCCTCTGGTAGCTTGACCGTTCCAAGCTCTTGGAAAACGGGCACTCGTTCTCTCGTTCCGGGTAAAGGCGGCGCGGCCGGAGCGGTAGCAGGTGCAGAAGAAGGGCCCGCGGTCACTTCCTCATTCGAGTTCTGCCGGGATTTCGGCATATCTTCCCATGTGTTGAGCTTTGTTTCTGTGCGGAAAGATATTCCTCCAGATACTGAATGTATATTGTCTCGGCGCAGGCATATCAATGATGTGGCGACAATTCTCTCATTTCGGTTGCCATTAAGATTCCAAGATAAATAGCTAAGAAGTTTGTTAGGGCCATTTTCCCATACACATAATGATTCAGACTTACTGTACACTGTCTGGGGAAATAGCCCCATCTGCATCAACTTTGATGGTGGAGATTTCCACGTAGACCTGTAATCCACGATATTTGAATCCATCGCGTAAAGAGATTTTGTCGTATATCCTATTTGAACTAGAGTAAATACCGTCAAGTGCTCGAACAGGATTCCACCCTGCTTCATGCCATGCATTTGGGACAACATTGTTCTGCTGGTTCTTCTCCCATGCGGAGTACTCCCGGAAAACGACTCTGCACGAGCATGCGTCAAAATTTCCCCTCGAGCAGGAAATGCAGCGATGGAGTTGTGGTTTCGCGCGCGAAACACCTCTCGCCAGAGCTTTGTATAGTAGCGTCTTATTCCAGTCGTCGATCAGATCCGATACCAGATGACCGACTGCGCCGTATATACCGCTGTGCAGAACCGGATGCAAATTATTGATAGGAGATAGTATAGTCACTCCATTACCGCGTGAAGAGAATCTGACATCAGTTGCTATCCATTGCGACTTGTTCGAGTAGAATGACGGATCGCCGTTGTTCAAGCGGTCAGCATCCCAATTGGCATCATGATCAACGTTCCCGACCGTGATACAGTCCAAGCAGTTATCCTGTTTAATGGGCTTTCCGTCCGTTCGTAGAGGCGAAACACCAAAAATAAAGGGAAACATCCAAGGTGAGACCCAAAGTGAGTTCGTGTCGGCCTTGAGACGTGTGAACAGATCTGTGCCCACCAGACGATCAGACTTGCAGACTCGCGATGCAGAATCCAACACAAAAACAGCGCGCTGTTTAGTGCTGCTCAATTCAGCAGCTTTCTTCCGAAGCTCACACAGACACCAGTCCCAGAGGTCATCACTTTGAGGGAAGTAGTTCGCCAACGCCTCGGCTCTCCATGCTTGGCAGACCGTAAAATCATTGACATGAAGATGCCAGTTCTCCCGATCAGTGATATCGTTGACGAGTCGCAGGATTAGTATTTCCGGGTGGCACAAGCGATCTTGCCTCCAGAAATTAAAGCCATGCGAAAACTGAAGGTATGCATAACGCTCGAAATTGATGCTTAGCTTTACACCGGGAACGTGTGATCCCCCACGGTTGGCACGCTCGACGAAGCTGTCGATGCGGCGAGAAGAGAAGTTCTTGTTTAGCTCTTTTCTTTCCACTAAAATGAATTAACTCGGATTAGCTGGTGGTCACAAAAAGTCGAGACTGTGCGTTTGAGACGAACATCTACCGTGGTGAAAGGTCACGCTTGCATTCACACCCCAACTAGTCATGTTGGTACTGCTGGCTGACTGGTTGTATAGACCGAACTTTTTGTCGTCTTCGCGCTGTTGAATCAAAAGAGGAAACTCTCGTAATATAGATAATTTAACTTAAGAGGTAACTTCACGGCGTTTTAGCTATGATGAGAATATATTATGGGTGGTATCTGCTTGGTAGGTTGGTCGCTGTGATGTGCGAAGCAACCAATTTCTGGGATGGCGACCTGCGGGGGTGCTCGTGCAGCAGTCTGTGAGCGCTCACCTGGGCCGTCTGGGCCGCCCACACCCCCTTTCACGTCCCAGCCTCGCTTGAGTTCCCTCTACCATTATTACTTCCGGACCCAAGGTATCAACCTCTTGGTCTGAGTTCTGCTGCGGAATGGCAGAACTCTAATATCAGTCTGTCTTCTACTGACAATCTAGTATGGTAGCGTTGCGTATACGGGAGGGATCTATTATGTATGCCCAAGAACTGTACAACATAGCCATCGAGAGCTAGGTCCACCCGAAACTTTTGATATCCGAAGCACGCTTGGGATCGCGAGCGTTCCCTTTGTGCGCCACGACATCCCCCAGCACGCCCCCCTCCCAGTAATCGGCCGACATCCTGCCCGAAGCCTGCAGCTTGACCCATATCACTGACCAGTAAACTGGCGTATGTGGCGTTGTTCGAAGGGGGACTAGAGGTGTGATAGAGCCACAAAAGACCAGGCTCGTTATGTCTTGCCCGTCGGGCGAATGAATGCGACTTTGTTGTGAAGTGGCGTTATAAAGGGCGGCAAGCTGCAGCTTTCAGGTGGCCTGCAAATGGTTGTCCATAGATTTGACCTTCGCATTTATTAGTGCGTATGACTAGAGAACTTAGCGGCATGCGGATTGCGTAGCTTCAGCCAATCGCTGACAACCGCTGAGACGGGATGTTCTCCAAAAAAAATAACGCGCTAATCTGGCTACTCCTATGACTGAAGACAGTCAGAAGTTGGGGTTGAATGTACCCTTTCTTAGTGCGGACAACACTCTGAAGCGAACTGAAGAAACCCGCAAAATGTCCAACCTGAGCAGGAACTGGGGCACCAGTCAGGTCACTCTCAGATTCTGATGTATGGAGTGATGTGATGACCTCGGCAAGGTGGGGCTTCGATAGCCTCCCGGGACGACCAGACGCAGCATCCGACAACCATGAACTACGCCCGAAGTGGTGTGATGCGCCGCTGCCCCAGTGGTGCAGGAACTTTTGAGACTGAATGCTAGCACTTGACTAGTTACTGGCACTCCAATCCCAGCGACTCCCGCACATGCTGTTTGCTGGAAGCGAGTTCGACTTTGACTACTTGTACATGATGAATGAATCCAGAAGCGTGCAAGCAAAAGCAACGCAGGAAAAATTGCCTCATGCCGCAAAGTGGTAGAGTTGGCTGCTACCATGGCGTCGTCAGCCAGAAGACCTGCAACTACCAACACTGACGACTCCTGCATCCGCTAGCTCAATGCAACCTCCAACCCCTCACTCCATCTCGTAGTATTAGCGCCTGCTACTACCAGCACGTACCAGTATTAGACCTGGTAAACTTGGACTGCGTCCCACTACACAGCGCAGACGAATGTTGGTGGCGTCGCAATTATCGAACTGCAGATTGACGTGCCCCGCAAGCAATGCTACCAACAGAACGGCCACCAAACGAGTCACAAGGAAAGGCAGAATCATTTCCCAGGTTGGTGGGAAGGCAAATAATCATTCGGGCATGTGTTCAGATGCTCTTGAATATGAGAGACCAGGTTGTATTGGCGGGCGTGGTAGGCCAACTCTCTTCCGTTGTCGCCCTGTAGTCGCAACAACCATGTTCATCTTACACTGCGTCGCATCGACCCCGTCTTTGAATGCGCTTGACCAGCGCGTACATAATCCTACTTGCGAGGAGCAACCAACTTTCCCACCGTAGCATGACCAAAAGTTCCTGTGGCCCCGCAGCAGTTAGTCTCTGGAGCTCGATTTGACAACGAGGCCAAACTGAAGGCCGTGCCAAAATGACAGGTCCCATCCAAGTCGTTTGTCCGAAACTGCTATAAAGCCTCTTCTGTGCTGCGGCTTCAAGCTCATGGCCCAACTCCCCTTTACAAACCTATCCTGCAACAAACTGCATTCATCCTCAACACCATGCCTCGACCCCAGATTCTGCTTTTGGCAATTGCAACTTTGCTCTCTTTTGGGTCCGCGTTGCCGCGTCCTGGTGAGTTAGGCCCAGCTCATGACCGTGAAAATAGACGCTGTATATCTAACTGCCTGCAGATTGGGGTGGCAACAAGGGCTTGTCCGTTAGCCCGCAAGAAAATCCTTCTTCATGAGCAAGAGTCACGGTCTGCGACTGTAGTTTTTTTTTTAGTTTTTTTTTAGTTACAGTTAAACCATAGATAGAATTGGACGATTTGCCACTGAATTTTTGACTCGTGAAATGGGGCGTATCCCCTCTGCTAGACCAGTACATTTGGATGTGATGAAACCAGGCCAGCGGCACAGTTGGTCTAGGTAGCATGTGCAGCCACATTGGTGTCACCTTGCATTCAGTCTAGCCTGCATGTATGCTGCAGAAATTCAGGCTGAAGGCACCAACTTGAATGACAATATTGCGAAATCGGTTGGGTCCGACGGCGCACCTGCGCGCCCCCGCACCGCCGCCCCCAGTCTACTGCTCTGCTCCCGTTTGGCAAACGACCAACCAACCATTTCTCACTCTTCCACCTAGCAATTTTACCGTGCACTCCTGCTTTCTTCTTCACTATACTTCTGAAGTGACTTATTCGCACAGTTTCGGAGAGTGTCTGAACAATGCCAGCTATTTTTGGCGATCAACACTTTTGGCCAGAGTCGGGCAATGTGTTCGACTTCAGCCTAGAATTTGAAGAGACAAT
The DNA here is from genome assembly GCA_029218145.1 of Aphanocladium album. Classification (NCBI taxonomy): domain Eukaryota; kingdom Fungi; phylum Ascomycota; class Sordariomycetes; order Hypocreales; genus Aphanocladium; species Aphanocladium album. The sequence goes on from JARDXD010001721.1 coordinate 6,405, forward strand.
ACTCCAGATTCTGCCGTCCTGTTCCTTCATTCTATTCGCAACGATCACCATTTTTCACTACTTTCGCATAAATGCCCGTATTCGCACGACTAAACTGTTATGGGCAAAAGTGGTATGTCAAGAGTGATGAGGCGTAGTCCTAGATTGAACACTGTTCCTTATGCTAACGTACTCGTCGACAGTGTGTCACGCTTGTCATCATAGCTCTCGAGCTTGTGAATCTGCTCCTACGCCGCTTGTCTAATGTTCATACCGATACGACATACCCAGCATCCTCCCTTGACTTCGCTGCAGCTTTTGCAATTACTGCTGTGGTCTATGTTGAGCACCGATATGCCATCAGAACATCGGCTCTGCTGGGAGGCTATCTCGCCATCGGAATTCTTATCGACGCAACTAAGAGCCGCTCATTCTTTCTCCGCGGCTTAATTGCTTCTGGAACTGTCAGTGCTGTGACAGGCGCCGCTCGACTTTTGTTGTTATGCCTCGAGGAAGTGCCAAAGACTCGTCTAATTATTGATCCCAAACTTCGCACTATTTCTGATGGCGAAGCCACTTGTGGATTCTTTAGCAGACTGCTTTTCATCTTTCTTACACCTTTGCTACGCATGGGTTATCGAGGCGTGCTTGCCTTGGACGATCTCCCTGAACTTGGTGCAGAACTCGCCGCACAAAAGCTCTTTTCTGATCTGTCGCATCAATGGGCCGCGTCGCAACAGAGCTCAAAGAATGCACTCTTCGTCACTTGCTTCAAGGCATGGAAGTGGCCCTGCTTGTCTCTTGCCATTGTTAGGTTATGCCTCACCGGCTTCTTGTACTCGAAACCCTTCGTCGCACAAGCAGTCATCAGCTATATCAGGTACCCTGATGATGAGAAGAAGGCTGGCTTAGTCGGCGGCGTTCTGTTCTCATTTCTAGGATCTGCTCTTTTCCAGGCACTGTCCTTTCACTTGACGAATCGACTTATAGCTCGAATTCGCGGTGGTCTGGTTTCTCTTTTGTTCCACAAAGGCTATCGGCTAAAGCTTTTAGAAGGGAAAGAGCAAGCCTCGATAACTTTGTTGAGTGCAGACTTTGAAACCATTCATATCGGGCTCCCGAAGTGCATTGACATACCCTTTTCACTTCTGGAAGTAGCTGTTGGAGTATACCTCCTTTCCCGCTTCATTGGGATAAGTTGCTTGATACTGTTTGTCTCTGTGATTGCCTCTTTTCTTTCTTCCTTTTTCTTTGGAAAGTACTCTGTGTCTGCGGTTACATTCTGGAATGAACAAATTCAGGAACGAGTCACAAAAACTTCGCGTGTTCTTTCGCAACTCCCAGCAATCAAAAGCCTTGGACTTGGACCTCAAGTTGCGAAGTTCATACAAAGCCTTCGAGAGGCTGAAGTTGCTGCTTCCAAAAGCTGTCGCACTATTCAAGCCTTCGCAATCGGTGCAGGTGTTTTGATTGACCACTGTACGCCTGTGCTCGTCGTTGCTGTGGGGGTTTTTGCACACCTATTTGGGGATAAACTCCGGCCAGAGGAGATTTATCCAACGCTCGGTGTCGTTTTCCTTGTTAAACAGCCGCTCTGTTTTCTTGTCACAGCGTACAGTTCTACCATGTCAATGCTTGCATGTTTCACGCGAGTCCAAAAGTTTCTTTCTCAAGAAGAGCATCGCGATCAACGCACTTGGTCTGATTCTCTGCAAGAGAAACCAAGCTCGACTGGTTTACAAGAACCGTCAGATACGACAACCAACCGACACATTCTACGATTTGAGAATGCGGCAATTGCTCCATACGGATCCGACGAAGCTGTCCTATCAAACCTGAACTTTGGTCTGGAAGAAGGCTCGGTTACAACAATGTTTGGCCCCACAAGCTCTGGCAAAACTACTTTTGTAGAAGGTATCCTGGGCGAAGGAGAAATTCTAGAAGGCAAAATACATGTCGACGAAGCAGCTCGCTCGATAGCTGTATGCGGCCAAGAAATTTTTCTGCCAAACGGTACAGTTCGCGACTGTATTATTGGTGCCTGCGAGTATGAGCCGAGCTGGTTCAATACTGTCATAACTTATTGCAAGCTTCTGGAGGACCTTCAAAGACTTCCAAATGGCGAGCACCATGTCATTGGCAGCGGTGGGGTTGGATTGAGTGGTGGCCAACGCCAACGACTGGGAATTGCTCGGTCGGTCTATGCGCAGACCAAGATCATTGTCTTCGATGATGCTCTTAGTGCTCTCGACAAAAGGACAGCTGTCGACATTGTGACAGGGCTCTGCGGCGAAGACGGCCTCCTCCGAAAGAACAACTGCACTGTAATACTCTCTAGCTACTTGTCTGATTGCCTCAATGTTGCCGATAACATTCTTCTCCTCGATGGAAGCGGCAATGCAACTTTCTCAAGCGCCAAGGCTTCAGGGGGTAGTGTGCGGAAAGAGGTGGCTTATCTGCTCCAGCAGGGGTTTCTTGGAGAAAAGGAACAAGATTCAGCAGAGGAAGAGCCAATAAGCGAACCTGACGACACAGTAGCCAAATCGACTGCTGCTGTGACCATCGAAGAACCGGACGAAAGTCGCCAAAGAGGAGACAAAGGCCTCTATAAGCTTTGGGTCGACTCAGTCGGGCGGCTTGCCATGGTTTTCTTTCTTCTGTTGATGATTTTGGTGGCTATATCTGATGCCATGCCCAATATTTTCATCAGGATATGGATTGAAGTGGCACCAGCCAATAAACTATATCTGATTGGTTATGCGATGGTGGGATTAGCTTCAGGGACTTTCGCCTGTATCGGTATACTCGTGATGTTCCGCAAATTGGCGCCGCGTTCTGCAAACGGACTTCATGAGAAGTTAACAGCCACTACCACACAAGCAACCATTGGGTTTCTGAGTACGACCGATTCAGGAAATCTCCTGAATCGGTTCAGCGCGGATATGGCACTTGTGTCAAAAGCAGTACCGGCAAAGTTCTATTCAACAGTTTATTCCACACTCAGTGTCGGGGCATACGTGCCGCCCACATTTGCCGGCGGCAAATACATGATTGCCACATTTCCCGTGCTTCTTTTGCTAGTATTTGTCTTGCAACGATACTATCTCCGCACTTCACGCCAGCTCAGACTTCTCGAACTCGAAGCTCAAGCGCCACTGGTTGCGGGGCTACGTGATATAGGAAACGGAGTGCTCTATTTTCGTGCGTTCAGAAGCCAAGAATATGATTTCCATCGCTGTTTACGACTCTTGGAACAGTCACAGAAGCCGTACTATCTCTTGCTCGCCTCACAAGCATTCCTGCGTTTGATGTTGGACCTGCTTATACTTCTGATGACACTTACTCTCACTTTATTTGCTTTATATTTGCGAGACACAACGTCTGCAAATGCCACTGGTCTCGCGTTATTGAATATGTTCTCGCTTGGCACAGGGTTGAGCATGATCATTGAGGATTGGACGTCCTTGGAGGCGGCTATAGGGTCCCTCAACAGACTGCAACGTTTTCTAAAAGACACTCCTACAGAGAACCTACAGGGGACAGTAGCTCTGCCCGACGGCTGGCCATCCAAAGGTGAAGTCATCTTTGAGAACGCGATAGCCGGCTACAAAATTGACAATAAAAATGAGCCGCCTGCTGTACTTGAAAATATCCAGCTTCGAATTGAACCCGGAAAGAAGGTTGGCGTTATGGGACGAACGGGCAGTGGGAAATCTTCCCTGTTGCGATCGCTCCTCGGTTTTCTGGAGTACAGTGGTAGAATTGTCATTGATGGCGTGGATGTCAAAACTGCTCCGGTTGACGAGCTACGCTCTCGTATCATTACAATTTCCCAGGAGCTGGTCGAGTTGGATGGTACAATCCGAGATAACCTGCTTCCATTTGATAAGTCCTGGCACACGGCCAAAACTCCCAAATTGGACGAGAAACAGAAGAAGGAAGCGGAGAGGAAAGATGGCATTGTGGTGGATACCCTTGTGCGGCTAGGAATCTGGGAACAGCTTCCAGAAAAAGGTGGCTTGAACGCTCTGTTGGAGGACGCAAAGTACTCATTCGGCGAGAGGCAGCTATTTTGTATCGCGAGAGCTGTTGTGCGCAAGCGCCTGACAGGTAGCAAACTTGTGCTGGTTGATGAGGCGACCGCGAGTATTGACAGCTGGCGTGAGCAGACTGTTCGCGAGATGATGGTGGAGTTTTTCCATGGTTGCACGATCATCGTGGTGGCGCATCGTGAGGAGAGCATTGCTGATTCTCATCGCATTGTGCGCATGGCCGCCGGTCGCATTGTGAATGTTGAGATTTACGATGGAAGCCAGGCCTAGTTGCATTTGGATGCATTTGGGCCTATTTTTGATGATTTCGGGCTCATCTGGAGCAATGCATCTGCAAGCTGTTTATTTTCTTTAGTTACTTTTTCTCTCTTCTCTTTCCGTTGTGGTCATTCTGCGCTTGTTTCTACAGTTCTTCATGATTTATGGGTAATCATTTGTGCATCTGTCCTTGCGTTCAGGTATCTTTTTTCTTCTAGTCATGGAATTAATCTCTATTTTGCGTTCACAAACAGTCATCGTAACCAAACCATCGTCAGTCAGCAGCCAAGATCTTGCGTTAAAGTCGTGCGCGCATGCACACACACACACACACACACATTACTAGAGGTTTTACAAACAGATAATTTGTGAGTCCTTAATATTACATGAATCTCAAATAAAAAGTGATAAATCAGTGTCCCAAACGCCGTCGCTGAGGTTCTGGGTTGACCCGATGCGAAACCCCGTACCAATTTTCTTTTATTCGCTTTTTACAACAAGAGCATAAATCTCCCAATATCCCGTTCCACGCTCTCTATATCGCCGTGGGCGCCGCGTCCTTCTTCCAGCCCTTGGAGCGCATGTTCATCTCAATCGTCTTCCAGATGGACTCGACGGCCTCCTTGTCCCTGAAGCGGGAGGCGTCGAAGCCCTCGCCGCGCCAGCGGTCAATGTTCGCCGAGAGCACGCGGTGGCCCCAGTCGCGGACGTTATCCGGGGGCAGGTCGCCGCGCCAGCCGACAAAGATGCCCTGGACGTGCTTGAAGAGCTCATTGGGGTTGCTCCACTTGTAGTTTTTGAACTGCCACGTCTGACCGGTGGTGAAGACGGCAACGATACGGTTCCAGTACTCGGGCTTGAACTGCTCGGGGCCCTCGACGAGGATGAAGCGCATCGGGCGGTTCGGGTCGACGGCGCGAATGGTGCGCTGCACGTGCAGCATGCTGACGGTCGAGGCGCCGGCGTCGGGCGGCACGAACTTGCCGTCTTCGAGGAAGGAGCGCGCGTTGGACATGCGGAGGAGGGACGAGGCCGACGGCGACAGCAGGATGATGGGGTCTGGTCTCCTAGACGGGCCCTTTTGGTTGAGCGAGAGGGCCGTGTTGGCCACCAGGTTCGCTGTCGACTGTGATTTGCGTTGGATGAATGGCGCAGCAAGTTTGCGCACGTGTGAAAAGTCCTAGTTGGCCCAGTTAGCTCCCGGCTCTGACAATACTTGCTTCTGCCATTGAGAGGCAGTTCGACATGATGTCACCCACCGTAGGTTTGATTCCTCTCAGGACAGTATTGCGGTCTCCCATGCGACGTTCGCCGTCGTAGATGCTCGCCAACCGGGGATCCAATGTACCCTTTCCGGAGCGCGCCTGAACCGCCGCCGACGCAGCGCCAGCCTTGGTCGCAGGCGCCGCCGCCGCCGCCTCGGCGTCGCCCGCAAGGGGCTTGATGTATTCCGATTCCTCGCTGGCACCCTCGAGCCAGGTGATGAGGTCGAGACGCTCGATGAAGCCGAGGTTCTGGACCTTGGCGCCGCTGCCGGCAGCCTCGAGCTCGCCGTTGAGCGTCGTCGCCGAGGCGTTGTACTCGGGGATGGCCAGCTCGCGGTTCAGCCAGGCAAAGTAGATGGAGCGCAGATCGACGGGCTTGTCGTTGGAGATGAAGCGCGTCGCGGCGTCCATGGGCAGCGCCAGCGACGCCTGGTCCGGGATCAGCAGGTGGCTCGCCTGCGCGAGGCCTACCTCGGGGGAGCCGGCCTCGGCGGACGCGCTGGGCTGCAGGGCCTGGCCGGCCGAGATGGCCTGGCGCAGACGCAGCAGCGGGTCGTGTTCGGTGGCCGCCATGGTTTGTCGGGAGGGGTGGTGGGTGCGTACGGAGGTCGCGATGCCGCAGGTCCAAGGGAGCTTGGAGGAGGTTTTGAGCTTTCTTGGGCGGCGCGAGTGACGCTGGTTGGCAGAACGAAATATGTGGCGCCGGCGCACGAATGGGGCTTAGCGCGTGGTTGGTTCAGTAAAGTGCTACCCTTCGCGGATAACAGGATTGGAGGTTGCGGAAGAATACAGGCTAGGAAATTACACAGTCCCGATTGATCGGTTCCTAATCGATTTAATATTATAATGGTATACGCACTGTATCGAATAGACCTCAGGTTGGGCCATTGCAGGCAGCGCGGTGCGCATCTCCTCATCAGTAACAGCATCACATAAGAACACAACAAGCTCTCAACAAGTTTTCACGTCTATGTACTCTTGTATTCGGGGTTCTCCCACTAATGTATACTGTAATGTATAAGAGACGAGGCCGAGAAAGTTGCTCTTTTCCATGCCAACAAAATATTCAAAACCTGCTTTCCCACAGCCGACCAGCCCTCGACAAAGAAAAGATGATGAATGAGAACAAATAGTCGCTTTGCAGATGTTGCAGAATGACCCATAAAACGCCAACCCATATAATTCTATCTTGAAGCCTTCTTTTGCAGAAAAGAGAATAATCATCGCTTAGATACCAAGAACGAGCTTCATCCTCTCGTACGTATAGAAGCTGACAGCCGCCAGCGGGATTACTTTGACGTAGCCAATTGTCAGACCGACAAAGAAGCCACGAAAGCCGCGCTCCTTCCAGATCATGCTGGCTGTCTCGCCAATGCGCAGCCTGTGACCGTCGCCAACAGCACCGCCGACCTGCATGCGCCGACGAATCACCTCGAGAGGATACGAGGCGGTTTGCGAAATCAAGCCGGCCACGCCACCAGCGCACAGCTCCGCCCACGAGCGCAGAGCCGCAGGCTTTCCAGGTGGGTGATTCGCCTTCTTGGGCAAAGTTGTGTATTGGGCGACCGAGGGGTGTCTCAGTAAATCGGTAGCGGTATCGTGTGTCAAGAAAGACATGCCGGCGTAGGGCAGCATGCCAAGGATGGTTGGTGTGAAACCGCGGTAGAAGTTGACGAGACCTTTGCGGGGCGTCACAGCCTCGACAGCTTTCGCCGTTTCAGTAACAGCTTCGCCTATGGGTCCTGGTGCGCTCGGTAACCTCGCTGTAGCTCTCTTGTCCACGGGCTGCTCGTTGTATATTTGCCGGCAAATGGAGATGAGTGGTGACCGGCCCTGCGATTTCGTCTCAAAAGCGAGGCGCACTCGAATGACTTCGAGCGGATATGTGAAGAAGACTGATGTGACGCCAGCAAGACTACCGCTGACGAGTCGTCGGAGCGGCGTTTCGTATGTTTGGTCGGGGATAATCACTGCTCGTATTTGCTCATAGGCCAGGAACTTGATACCAGCGTACGGGAAGATTCGTAGGAGCGTCGCCGAGTGACCGCGGAATAAACCACGACTGCCTTCATGGCCATAGATGTCTTTCATCGCCGACAAGACACCAAATGAAGAGCCAGTGTATTTCGCAAACACAGGGTTGCTGGCTTGGAAGAGGATCTTTACTCTATCGAGCGGAGCGACTATCGTTTTTGCCTAGATTATGTATGTTAGCATAAATTTGACTCGCAATTGCTATTTTCCACTGCAGTCAAGGCGCGCAGACGAGAGACGACCGCGGCTCGCCACTGCATGTAGGGCTTATTCGGCTTACGGCGCAACCTGCGACTCCTCCAGCGACACCGGATCGCCAGGCGTAGTCCCAGGAAAAGGTCTTTGTTTTGGGCATGACTTTGTTCTCGTCGTCGGTCGGACAGAGGGGCGGCTCGGACTTTGTCTGCTGCTTCGCGGCGGCGATGCCATGCTGCGCTTTGGTCTGAGCGGCTTGGGCCATGGACGAGAGGTCCGCCGCGTAGGTCTGCGGCATCGCCAGAGGGAAGAGAGACGGCGGGCGTAGGATGGCAAGATGTGGTCAGGATGCAGGTTTTCAAGTAAACATGCCGCCCAGAAAATGTAGGATCGAAGGAAAGCCACAATAGTTGCCGCGACGGCGGTATGCGAGTTTGTCGTGTGTTCGTTTGTCAAGGCAAAGTTGTTCTGGGAAGTGTGTCGGGTGCCACCCGCACAAGACTGTCCGTGGCCGTGGGCGTGCGGGAGCAAATGGCAGTCGCCGTTTTGGCGATTATCCGGCTCCCCGGAAAAAGGTGCGTCATTCGTGCCAACAGCGCCCAGAGGGACCGCGCAGAGCCAAGTTTCAGTGGTCACGCTCACTGCCAGACCCCAAACCTTGTGCCGCACCGCCCGCCGCAGACGGCTTTACAGGGCTCCTTTTAGCGTGTTTAGTGGGTGCCCTCCGCTGTCTTGGCTGCGCTCTGTCCCTGGGCGAGCCGCTAACCCGCCAGCCGAAGCCGACAATTACCGAGAAATATTCGTGGGCGACTTTTTTTTTTGGAGTCAAGTCGGCGTTATGCCGAGCCACCAAAGCGCGGGGCGACAATACACATTCTGCAACACCACACACCGCACCATATCGGCATCCTCGCCGACTTTCCCAGTTTGTCTCGTAATATGCAAGAGATGTAAGCTGCAGAGTGTTTAGACAAACAATACCCACACATCTCTTTTGTAGCTTACCTTTGCCATATTCTCGATTCTTTTCCATGCAGCAACAGCTGTCGACCCCCAAAGCCGCCTCTGCCCCGCGACCCTCCTCGGTACTCTACCGCAGTCCAGACAGCGCCACCGTCATCGTCGATATCCCCAGATCTCTTGAAGAGAGTCAGCTACTCCCTGGCCAGGAAAATAGTACACAATGCCGGATTTACTCCTCCGTGGCACCGGAAGTGCCGTTTGAGACACCAGAACCAACCAATGGCGGCGCTGATGCCGCAGCTTCCCCAGCTGCTCAGATAGCGACCTTGATGACGGCAGAGACTCTTCGCAGTATACTAAAGATCATCTCACAAGATTATAAGGGACCGTATTTCCAGCCACGGCAGATAGCTCTGGAGGCTTCACCATCTTCACAGGCCGAGGACTCTGTACCGTATATCCCACCAAACGCCGAATATCTCCATGGCTCCATACGCGACATGAAGCAGTCCTTCTCGCAGCGCGCCCCCAAGTTCAATCTCATAGTCATGGATCCTCCCTGGCCAAACCGCTCCGTTAGGCGCAAGACGGCTCGCTACAAGACTGCAAGCTCTCTCTCTGGCATACGGGAGTTGCTCTGCGACATCCCCGTCCCCGCGCACCTCAGCGACGATGGCCTGGTAGCGATTTGGATCACCAATAAACCCCGCATAGTAGACCTGCTCTCCGCACCAGGTGGCATCCTTGAGGAATGGGGGCTAGAAGTCGTAGCGGAATGGACGTGGCTCAAGGTCACAGCCACGGGGGAACCCTTGTTCCCCTTGGATTCAGCATGGCGAAAGCCCTGGGAGAAACTGCTCGTAGCCAAACGCATAGGACGCACGACTCCCGACGCGCTGGCTCCCAAGACAATCATTGCTGTGCCCGATATTCACTCGCGCAAACCCAACCTGCGACTTCTTTTCCAAGATGTGCTGGGTGTTGGCTTTAGCGGCCTCGAGGTGTTTGCGCGCAGCCTCACAGCAGGTTGGTGGAGCTGGGGCGATGAGGTGCTCAAGTTTCAGCATCCACAGCATTGGCATACAAAGCAAAATCAGTAGTCTAGTATTGCATACATTTTTGGTTTCATGTCATATACAAAGCAGCCATATCGGTCTGCCACGATGCAGCTACAAGTGTGCGCGTTGCGCGATGCGCTAAAAGTACAATGCCAGCTCTTTGGCGACGCCTCCAACAAGACAACCCTTATACACGTTTTCCTCCCATTCGCAGGCAAAAGGCTTCACGCTTATTGCGCCGGTCCCTCAGGCTGCGCCTTGCCATCCTTTGCCACGCCGCTCGCCTTCTCCACGATGGAATCCCACTTGGAGTCGAGCTCGGCATCGGTGGACCACTTCTTCTTGCCCGACAGCAGATCCTGCGCCAGGCTGGCGAGCGCCGTGCGTTCCTTGGTCTTGGCCTGGCGGCTCTTCATCGGGATCTTGAAGTTGGACTTGTCGTACTGCTCCTCGCGCCGCTTGTCCACCATGTCCTCGCGCATCTCGAACAGCTCCGGGTTCCAGGGCTCGCGGTTCTCGGGCACCTCGGGCCACTGGAACGGCTGCGCGAGCTCGACCGTCATGATCTTGAGCGACTGCGGGCGGTACGTCGAGCCGGGGCGGTTCGGGCGGTCGGTCAGAGGCTGCCCCTTGACGTAGGAGCGCACCTTTGTGACCTCGACGTTGTAGAGGTTCCACAGGTAGTCGCGGAGATCGAACTTTGTAAATGTGAGAGGCACCTGGAAGCAGGCTTCGTTGGGCGACAGATGCTCCTTGCGAAGCATGGTGACGATGTGATTCGGCCTGGCACGTGTGCTCTTGTTAGCTTTTGCTCGTCTCTCCTGTGTCGTTGCTTCTGTGCGCTTTCGCAGATTGAGATTGAGGAGAGGCGTACATATAGATCTGCTTCTGACCTAGCCGGAAGGCTGGTAGTTGGCGCGCGGCCGCTGCTTTGACTGCGTCAGCCATATCGAATTGTGCAATTGTGATCTGGCGTGATGCTCGAAACCTCCCTCAGCAGAGTCGCGATAAATTTGTCCCAAAAAAGCCCAGCGCTCAATTGGGCTGGGGCTGGGCTGGGCTGTGGCTGGTGATTCTGTTGTTACTAAGCAGGGCTGTGGCGCGGGTGCCGATTACAGGCATACGACACGCAAGAAGCCAGGAGCTAATATTACCAGCATAACCAGAGCACGCCGCCCGCGCCCCTCCCTAATCACCTGCTAGGCTCCTGTCGTGTTAGCAGCTGGGCTCCTTATTGAACTAGAAGTTGCTTGCCTGGAGTTATCAGCCTAGTGCGACCCGCGTGACCACAAACGTCATAATAGATGTTGTACGGCCGTTGCAGCTGTGTAGTGTATTCGTGTTAATTTTAAATTATCGTATCTGCAAGCCATCGCTATCTTGTGTAAAAACCATGCCGTCTAGCTTATATCGCCAACTTTTCGGCCAACATTTCGGTGCCATTGCTGCCAACTCACCATGCCTGATGAACTTCTCACGCAAACACGCCCGCTTACGGCGTGGAACCAGGCTGCGCTGCGCGGCTATATAAGACAAGTGCATTGTCTGGAGACAGACGGCGGCCTTGAAGCACTAGAAGTGCTAGCCACAAAGCTCAATGATGCTCTGCGCCTCGTGTGCTTTCGCACGCCTTATATGGCTGGCAAACTATCTCTTTCCAAAGAACAGCCTGGCGTTATTCTCTTGCACACCGAAGGCGGTGCGCAGATGAATTGCATGACTTGCGATGCACGCGAAAACGAGGATCTAGAGTATACAAAGCTACGGGACCAGGGTTTCCCAGCAGGGGCCTTTGTCGGGGCCTTGTTCGATAATCGGCAAACTCTTTCAGAGGACGGTCCTCAGATACCTGTCGCCCAAATCCTTCTTATTCTGGTAGACGGCGGGATACTGATGTGCGTTTTCGTCTACCATGCAATCACAGACGGGGCTGGCCTGAACTATTTTCTGTCGGCTGTGGCGGCAGCCATGAAAGACCCGGATCACTTCGCTCGGCAGCCACAGCAATATCCCAACAAAATTGATATGCCAGTGCCGTCGATGGGTTCCGAAAATGAAAACGACGACAAATTAGTGCAGGTCTTAAGCGAACAATGCCCAGAATTCGACATGTTAGAGCCAGGCACCAAGCACGAGGACCATCAAGCTAGCATGTACGGCCTGTCAGAGGTGAAATTTGGAGGCATTTACGTATTCGGTCCGGAAAAACTGCAAATGGTAAAAGATGCAGTTGTTTCTGCTGGATACCCCAGCATACCATCCACATTTTGCTGTCTGACTGCAGTGTCGTGGGCGTTCATGACCACAACGCGGCTTACAACAGTTGGGATCGCAGATGAGTCGAGAAGCAGCGATGTCAAGTGCCGCGTTCTCATACCAACCTGGTGGGGAGACCGGCTGTTCCAGGAGCAGCTGAGCAGCTACGCAGGGAACGCGGTGGCTTTCACCGAAGCCCTGCACGGTGCCGCAGACCTGTTTGCCATTGCAGAAGCTGCGTTGACCAACTTGGGCGACGCCAAGGACGCGCTGATGCGAGTCGTGCGCACCATCGACGAGACGCTGAGCAGCGTCGACGAGGACTTTGTCAAGACGCGGTCGACACTGTTCAACAGCGTCGCCGACCCGCGCCTGCCGCAGTACAACTTTAGGCCGGCCGACCCCAAGCAGCTATTCTTCAACTCGTGGCGACGGCTCGGCGCGGACATTGAGTGGATGATACCGACCGCGTCGGGGACGAGGCTGGCAACGGCCGACGCAGTGCGCAAGACGCAGAACGAGTGGAACGAGAGCGCCGGCCTGATCATGCCCGGAAGGCGGGACCAGAAGGACTACGAGGTGGTCCTCAGCTCTGACGCAGAATCTATAGCGTCACTGCGACGCAACAAATTTTGGAAGAGCTGGTTTGATAGAGAAATATTTTGATAGACGACAAGCCAGGAGACGATTGTGCGCTGTACACCGTGCGCCCTACAGCTGCACTCGCCTCTTACTCTGTCATTCCGTTTTATTAGAAAAGACCACTCGCGGCTAGAAACATAAATAGACTTGTACTTGTGACAATTTTTTTTTGTTTTTTTGTTTTTTTTTTACTTTGTTATGGCGGAAGAGCATTAGTTACCACTGTTCCCTGGAAGCGTCGCGCAGAAGCATGCGGCCGTCCTACGTCTGGACGAAATCGCCCTGGTCGGATCGGAAAGACCCGGCTACCAATTCGTAACTCTTCTGTGGTAGCCCACTCTCTTGATACGTACTCTCGTTCAAGAAAGCTGAGTACATCCATATCTTGTATCGTTCTGGGTCCGATCCAAGATGATTCTTGCAGGTCGTAAAGCATGTTCATCCTGCCAATGTTAGCATCACAATCATTGAGCCTCTCACAGCTACTGGAAAGCAGGGTACTTACATGTGATGGCGTCGTCCATGGAGGAAGCCCGACGGTGCAGCCACCATTTCGTACTTGTGCCAACCGTTGAAAAATGCCGTTTCAAGGACAGCCTTTGTGGTCAAATGTTTCCTTTCGCACACATAGGTTTGACGAAACAGCAGGTCAAACGGCGGCGTGATGTAGCATTCCATGATCTGCAGTGTCAATGTGCCAAATCCACCCGTCCTCCTATTCTCGCACGGCTGCATACTCAGACACGCCTGCAAGTCATCGCCCTCAATCACGAGAAACCATTGGTTTTTTGGTGCGCCGTCTGCGATCTCGCCCCCGGCGCAGCTTTTCGGCCGTCTAAAATTGACATGGGTCAGAGCATCCACGTGAAAGCGCAGGACTTTTTGGAATAGAAATGGATGGTCTCTGGGGACGCCGTTGGAGGAGAGCGTGTCGTGGACGAGCCAAAACGTATCGCCCCAGACATTGGCATCAACATACGGTAGTGAGAGGTTCATTTTCGTCTGCTATGTTCCTGTGATTGATACATAGTTTGCCTCTATCTTGGAGATAGCATCAAGATATATACTACTGGTCCGCGTCGTTGATGATTCATGGTACCACAAGGCGACGTATGACAGCCATTAAGTCTTGGACAAACAAAAATATGTAGAGAAACAAATAATTGAGCTCCCACGGTGAAGCTGACACACCATACGGCAGATATCCCTGCAAGAACACTTCTGGAGTAGCTCGATCGCTGTTGTAAGACCACCGGTGAGGGAGAAGTTGACTGCTGTGCTCTTCATCGTCTACTGCCACATCATCAAGCAGATCCAAAGTCAAGTCCTACAATATCATGACAAGTTTCAGCGCGGCAATATTGAGCAAACAGTATACTTTGAAGTAGGTAGGACGATCATCTGGTGGGGGTGTCCCAATCTGGCAATATTTGGAAGTTGCTTCATATTGGAAATACCGGCTGGCAAGCAGTTTGTCAATTGCCAAACCCCTATTAACTATGCAAATGAATGGATCAAATATAGTTGGAAAATGTAGCCAAACCAAAGAGCAGTGTGCTTGCTTCTAAATGTCTGCATGAAAGACGACCGTACAGTCCCTGTAACTGCTGCCCCACCCCCGCGATGCAACTCACATTGAAGCTGCGTCATCCTCTCTCTTACATGTACAAAGACCATCACATCCAAAGTTTGCCGTCGCTTTCCGCACAGAGCGTCAGACTCTGTGACAATAAGTGCTCTCGCATCTGACGCCAGCTATAAGATGTCTGGCGTTGCCGTCGATGCGTCGCCGCCGCCCAAACCATATGCAAACGCCGGGCAGCTTCGCACCGTGGAGGTGGAAGACCTCGTCGATAAGCCGTGCAGCAGCAGCAGGCAGGAAAAGCACAACGCCGTCGCTGTCAACGTTGAAGACATGGACATATGGGCTCAGCTCGAGCTGGAAAAGTCGCGATATCCCGGCGCGAGCACCTGGGCGCCGGAGGAGGAGCACTTGTTCGAGCTGCTCTTTTGCCGTCAGGACTTGCCCATCCTGCCTCTGCACTGGGAGCTCGACCTGAGCGGGGTGCCCATCTCCGGGACAAATTTTGCTGCTCTCAAATCTTCATCTGTCGTCTACGCCCATGGAAAAGATTTTCTAGGTATGTAATGTTTTTTCCCCTGTGGTGTACGCTGCTTCCTGCCCTCGGGAGGAGGTCACTGACAAGACATTGGGGGACAGCCACTACAGCGCTCGTGCGTCTGATTGAGCTCACGGCCGCCATACGAACCACCAGCGAGTCGGGCCTGCATCACCGCGTGCCGGCCATGATCAAGGACGGCGTGGAAAAGTTTCTCGCCTGGGCCGCCGAGGACGGTGGCTACAGCCACCTGCGCGTGGTGCCCAACATCATCACGGAGATTGTCGACATGGAGCTGCGGGAGAGCGATATCACCGCATTCCTGCAGGGTCGCATGCGCGCCTTGGCTCGCCTTCAGCGCGAGTTTCTCCGGGAAGACCGCGATCCCAACTTTTGGGCCGGCACGTCTGGTCTTGGCGGGGCGGACGCAGAATACGATGATGAAGCGAGATGTGCCGCCGCCGACAGAAACGAGATGCTGCTGCAGAGATATCTTTCGCCGCGGAAGAACAGAGGCTATAATAGCAGGCGCAAAGTCTTGGGGCGACGTCGTCGGAGCGACCATTCCATGGAAGACGAGCTTGCAGGGGCGGCGCCCGACTCGGATACACCCAGCAAAAGCGGTGCGGCGTTTAAGCGACGCCGCACGTTTGCCAGTCCGACCAACGACCTCGACGAGCTCTCCAAGGCAGGGGATTCATCTTCCGACATGCATTCCTCACCACCCAGCGAACGCAGAGAAGCCAAGCGCCTCTTCTCCTCGCCTTCGACGACCGGCACCGGCCATTCGAGCAGCGGCAGCCCGACGTCCGCCGCCCCCATCAAGTACCGACGACGACCACCTGTGGTCTACGGTCTTTTTATCTTGAACAGCTCCGTTTTGATTCTCACTGTGGATTCATCGCTGGACGACACCGCATACGTGAGCTTCCACGTCGAAACGGACTTCATGGAGCAGCACCAGAGCGTCTGGAACGCACTTACACTGGCAATGGTATCGTGCCTGGCGCGCGACCAGCTGCGGGAGCGCTCAGAGGACTTTGAGCCTCAGGAGGCTGGGGAGGATGAAAGCGACCCTGATGTATAGAAGGCTTGCTGCGAAGTATCTTGGACCTCTTGTTACCGTTCATGTGTTGTATGATCTTTGCGGATACCCATTCTTGGAAGAAATGTTCCTTCTCTATTTTTGTAATCAAGGTTCACGCGAGATACCCTAATAGCTTATTTTATCTGTAAAGCAAATGATTGCCAAGAAAAGCACAAACGTTTAAATAGGTGTGAATAAGGTACAATATTTTCTATGTATTGTAGTAGAGTTTTCCAAACTCTCGTCTTCTCGTTCTGCATCCTCCTCATCTTCCATCTCCCTTTAAATCTATAAATGCCAACTCAAGAAAACATGTCTCGAATGCGTAGGGAGGGGTGTGTTGCTATTTCGCCCTCCAAGTCTATATGTGCCACTCCGAAACGCCTGCCAAAAAGAAATCTTTCTTCTCTTTGTATCCTCCCTCAATAAATATGAAAATAAATGGTACAAGAAATGCCCGGCCATGAAAAATATACATCAGGCCGCTGCCTCCTCTCTTTGGAACCTAAATCGTACAAGTGGACACAAGCGTGTCATGCATCGCCATCTGTCTCTATCAAACTATCCGTATGTAAGTGGATTCGACGCGACCTTTGCTCGTTGGCAGGAGCATCGTGGTTGAAGAAAGTGGTGTGTGAATAAGTCTCGTGTTCTGTTTTACAGGTCGCTTTCCTTCTCAATGGGCATCCAGACGTCAAGTTGTCGGAGGAGCCGTTGATACAGGAAGAGCATGCAACCGCTCTGGATAAACGTCCAGACACCGCGAGGTCCGACGCCTCGAAACCAGCCTTCGATGCCTTCAGTTCGGTAAATAACCTTGAGGCCCGTAATGACGGAAGACGTCTCGAGCGGGATGGCGCCAGGGCGGGGTCGATGCGTGCTGGGGGAGGATGTTGATATCGAACGCTTCTGGGGGTTCGGGTCTTTGGCGTGTGTATGGGTGGTTGAGGGAGCGTCGGCGCCGCATGACTTCTTCATTGCAGCGGGGTTCACCTGAGTCTGCAGTCGTGTCTTGACGACGTCGAGAGGACATGTTATGACACCGGCGAGACCACCTGCAGTCGCACCCGTGAGCAGTTCGAGCCCGATGCCGATATCGCGGCTTTGCTTGTATTGTCGCGCCCAGGTCTGAAATTGCTCGTAAAACATAAACTGTAGCGCCGAAAAGGGCAGATCGCGATATAGTGTTGCCTTATACCCATGGAACATGGCAACAGGACCTTCGGTTCGGACAATTGTGCGGGCAGCGTCAACAGTGCCACGATAATTGTAGCCTGAATGGAAGTGCGGGTTGTTGTATCGCCCTTGAAGCTGGAGACGGGTCTTGAGGACCTCAGAGGGCACGTATACGATGGAGGCAGCGAGGTCGCCTAAAAAGCCAGCGGAGAGATAGGCAAGGTGATGTTGAAGGCCGTGGTCAATGAGAAATCGCTTGCTCCATTCATACGTGCCGAAGAACATGAGCGTTCCAGGAAAGGAGCCACTGAGGGCAGGAAGCCAACCGCTATATAGGCCTCTTCTCACGCCTTCTTGTCGCAAGATTGTGTAGTATGACGAGGTAAGGGATCGGTATTTCGATGGTACGTTGGGGTCGCCCTGTTGTCGAGTTTTGACGGTATCAAGAGAGTGCATCAGCATATCTCCAAACGCGCCGCCTGTTCCTCCCGCAAGCATTGCCTACGTCATAGGGTTAGTCGACTAACTTTGTTCAAGCGATGAGCAGCTTTGGCGGCAGTAGCAACCTACATGAATATAGGGCGGCCGCCCTTCAACATCAAAATCATCATCGGGAGCCATGGTGTGTGTGCTCACGAGTCCTCCTTTTCCAGTATCCGTGAATTGGCTCGCAAACTGCCCTGCATCGCGGGAATCGGAGGGCAAGCTGGAGAGGGGTGATGAAGGCTCTGTCGCGGTCGCGGAAGGATCGGGGGCTTCAAATCCGAGCGCTTTGAAGCCCAATGGCATGGCCAAACGAAGCAGTTGGAAGTTGTCTTTTGAGATGCGCGCGTCCGTGTCGGGCTATGTCGTGTGCGGTTCTGCCCGAGCGTCCGAGGCGAAAAAAAGGGTCGACCCTAGGTAGGTGTGGTTTTTTCAGGCGCAAACTTAGGGAAAGGGGATGATCGAAACCAGCAGCAAGCAGATGCAGCACAAAAAAACAAAAAAGGATGAAGAGCCGGAACCGTGACTATGCAATTGACAAAACGATGATGGATACGAAGAGAACGGAAAGCCGGTGTCCCAACCGGTCGCGTGCTGGTTATGTGGATGTGGCTGCTTGGGTACGCCGACGTCTTGCCTTTGGCTAGTTGAACTTTTTTTTCGCGGCTCCGAGCGCTATCGCCGTAGTGATTTGCTAGGTGGCGCTGCGCGCTGTTGTGATTGGGCTGGTACCTGATGGAGCCACTTTTGGCAGTTGAGCACTTGATTGGGTTGGCAATGGCAATGATGGCAGATGATGGTATTGAATATTCAAAAGTGAGATATTTAGGCTTTTCCAAGAATTTTTCTACATTGTAATCTATGCGAGATGCCAATTGGTTGTCACTGTGCCATGCTGTGTTACACGATAGAGGCCCGTCCTCATTGCCAGTCGTGTAATGAGTGTTCCAAAGTAACCAGACGCCGTATCAATACAGTTAATATACATGGAACATAGTCCTCCTTTTATACAAGAGATTTTTCAAAATCTCATCGCCCGCCGCGTTCTATTGGACGTGGTATATGCTCCCACCACTTGACCGGACCAAACTTGTGAAAAGGGTACAAGATGTGCGTCACCCTGCCTGTCAACAAGCGTGCAGAGACTGGTCCATACGTGTTGCTGTCTATTGTCGTTCCTGGTCTGCCATCACCTTCTACCCAAATATGGCCCCTGGGCACCTTGACTTTGGGAAACGGATAAGGCGGGCGTGTGTGTACAATATCTCCCTCCAGGCCAACTATTCGCTTGATGGCCACAGCCTCTGGGTTGTTCGGACTCCTACGTCTGATATTAGCACTTATTATCACCAATAGACGCAATCTCGCAAGGCGGCTGTAAAACAGAGAGCGGTCACGTTATGAGATTTGCGACCGAGCTTACCTCAGAGTCACTATCATGCCCCTTTGCAGGTCGTCCTGCGGTGACCACTTCCACGTGAAAACCATGTCTCGGCGCAGGGTCGAATCTTTGTCCTCGTTGATGTACGGATACATAGAGGCCCCTTGCACTACCGTCACTTCGGCGACGTATGCGTTGAACCAGGCGACCGCTGGGAGCCATGTCGCAAAGACGCCTAGCCTCCACGCCGTCTTGGCCGCCTGGCTCTGAGGCTGCCAGCCGGCCCAGTTCCGCATGCGCACCCACATAGAGGCCATATCTGGCCGTAGAGACGCTGATATTCCCTTTTGGTCGGCGGAAATTGGTGCGGTACGTTGGTGTGTCGATGCTGAGAGCTTAGCCTCAGGTCGCTGGCGGAAAACGCCTGTCAAACCGCCAGGTGGGTCTGGCATCGCGCTTCCTCTCCTTCGGCCAGATCGATCCACGACTCAAGCAATCACAGCACAACAGAAAATAATTCACTCGTTTCAAGCTTGAATATTGATACTGATAGCCAAATGAGCTCTAGTTTCCAGCGTCAGAGTCTTTGTCAACTTATACCAGTTCACATCAAGGCTTTGGTCCTGACACAATTGTAAAATGTATGTCATGTTCTATTCTTTTGTTACCAATCTACTTCGTTGCCTCATTATTTCTGAGATGGCCATAGATGTTTCCCCTTATCATCAACGCTGTGTAACCTTTTTCCTGCCCTCGGTTTATCCGAAAAAACAAATCATATCATCCCTTCTTTTTGGTCTTCATTTACATCGTCTCGGGAATGTTGTCATCGCTCTCGCTCATACTCTCATCGCCGCTGACCTCGGCGTTCTCACGCTCTCTCTTCTCCATGAGAGCCTGCAGCTCAGCATCATCGCTCTCGGTAACGGCCTTGGGCTCCATCTTGACCGTCAGGTTGCCACCCGCAGCCTCGATGTTTTTGCGAATGTCGACAATGGCCTCCTCCAGTCGCTTGATACCAACGTTCTTGTCCAGGCAGGTGCTGGTGAGAACGTAAAGGGGTGGCGAAACCAGCTTAACCTTAACCTGGGTCTCCTCAGTGTTGCCGGCCTCAGCGGTGCGCAGGGCGGTCTTGACGGCGTCGATACCCTCGTAGCCGAAGCAGGTGACTTCGATATCGGCACGAACCTTGGTCGGTTGGGGGGTCAGGCGCTTGCCAATGTAAGACTTGAGCTCATCGGCAACAGGCTGGCCAGTGAAGGTGATGTCGTTCCAAACCTCAGGGTTGCTACAGCAAGTCAGCATTTCGTCAGATGACATACGCGTTAGTTACAAGCAGTGATGGAAGACATACGTGATGGACAGCTTGAAGGCATCAATAGCATGGCCGTACTTGCGGTTCAGAGGCCAGGCGATGCTCTCGTATAGCGTCTCAATAGGAACCAGGGTCTTCTCGGCGACGTGGCGCATGATGGAGTGAACCATCTTTCCCTTGTTGTATCGCTCCTCGCACTTGATGATGTCTTCGGCAGACACACGACGCTTCGAAAGATCAATGTAACCTGCTTGCCTTTAGTATCGGCTTTCTTCGCGGCGCGGCGCAGCTTTCTCGAGCGCAATAATCCAACGTACCCTTCTCCTTGTCCACCCTGAGAACGACAACAACCTCGTTACGGCCGACTCGAATCAGCTTCTGGATACTTCGGATACGTCGTCGCGAAAGTTCGGAGAGCAGAATCATGCCGTCAATGTCGTCATACTCGAGGAGCTTAACGTAGGCTCCCATTTCGGCGATCTAACAATACGGACCCTAAGTTAGCGCAACTATGTCGCATTCGCGAAACCGCAGTCATTGCAGCCGTTTTGCAGCTATGCGCGCGTCCTTGCCGGTGGCCTGACGAACCTGCTTGACATTGACCATGACAAAGCTGTCAATCTCCGGGAACTTCTCCTCGTAAAAGCGGCAGTTTGTGAGAGACATCTTGGCGGTATTTTCGTCTCCCTGCTACAGTTGCAAAAACGTTGAAAAATACGAAAAGTCAAAGATGCCGTCGAGAGATGTTGGGCACGAGAGTCGCTTGTGGGGTACGGAACTAAGAGTCACCCTCTTTTTTTCCGGGTTGTGCTTTTCGGAGGGGAAGGTGGCGGCGCAAAAAGTTGTCGGGTCCAAATTCGTCCCTTGTCGATTTCCCGAGGGTAGGAGAGCTTCGACCGCTGTAAATTTAATGCAGTGGTCAATCGTCGCGTATTCGGCACCCCGAGGCAGTTTGGCGAAGCGTTGGATTTATAGCACAAAGCACAATTTTGACACACAAATTGCACTCAAGCAGTCCTGAGATGGTGGGGTGGCGGGGTGTGGCTGATGGGAAAGGCGGTCATATTCGGCAAAAAGCGCCACAGCAATTTTCGCGGGCAGTTGCTCTGACCTGGGAGAGCAAGCAGCTATCCGCACGTGACTCTCGCGAAGTAAACAGCAACCAGCGCAACTTCGAATGCTACCAGCTAGAGCTTGCCAGTACCTTGGGAGCTTTCAAGTACGACATTGAGCAATAAAATGGCTCCTGGTAAGTTGCGATACCTTCCAACATGTTGGCTACTTTGTCAATACGCCGGCTGGCAGACAAATAAATACTAATCAACGTACCAGCAACACAAGTCGAGCTGTCGCCGCCGCCTGGCGACGCCGTATCCGCGGTCGTCTTTGCGCCAGAGTCCAGCACAAGACTGCTTGTTTCTTCTTGGGACAAGAATGTCTACCTCTACGATCTGAGCAACGGCGCAAGCGAAGCCAATCTGTCCAACACATATGAGCACAGAGCACCTGTGCTAGATGTTTGCTTTGGCGCAAGCGACGATGAGGCGTACACAGCAGGAATGGACTGGGCCGTCAACAGGTACTGTTCTTACACATGCCGAGCGTCGCACCGCAAGGATTTCTAACTAACATATGTCTCGGTATAGAATTAACCTCACTACCGGCGAAAAGGTCCTCGTCAGCAAGCACGCCGCTCCTGTCCGCAACGTGCGCTTCAGCCCGAACCATGGCATACTTGTTTCTGCCTCTTGGGATTGCAGCCTGAACCTGCACGACACCGAGAACCCCTCTAGCACACCACTCCGAGTCTCTCTTCCTGGGAAACCGCAAGCTCTCGCCATTAGCCCTTCCAAGGTGGTTGTTGCCATGACCGGTCGCATCATCAACATCTACGACCTCGGCGCCATAAAGTCGCTGCTCGCCCAGGGTGGCAGCGGCGCCGACCTGAAGCCATGGCAACAGCGCGAATCCTCGCTGCGATACCTGACACGCGCCCTTGCCTGCATGCCCAACGACGCGGGCTACGCTACGAGCAGCATCGAGGGCCGAGTCGCCGTTGAATGGTTCGAAGACACGGCAGAGTCGCAGGCGCGCAAGTACGCTTTCAAGTGCCACCGACAGCCTGCGCCTGATGGCGACGGTGACATTGTTTACCCCGTCAACGCGCTGGCTTTCCACAGCGTCCATGGCACGTTCGCCTCGGGCGGCGGTGATGGCACCGTAGCGCTGTGGGACGCAGAGGCCAAGCGCAGGCTAAAGCAGTATCAAAAATCGCCAAACAGCGTTGCGGCACTCGCGTTCTCCAACGACGGCAAGTACCTCGCTATTGGCGTGTGCCCGGGCTTCGAAACAGGCCAGCAAGACTATAATGGTGCGGGACAGACCATGGTCATCATCCGCGAGCTGGGAGAGAATGAGGCCAAGGGCAAGGGGTCAAAATAAAGAACATGGAACGCAGCAATGAGGCGTTCAATGCGCTGTATAAAAGAAGACCGTGCGCTCTCGCATGATTGATTGGCATTATGTGTTTTATTTATTTATCCGAAATGGCGTTCGGGTACCTGGAGCAGGAAATGAACATTTATTTTGAACAAATTTTATGAAGGGGGATTTATAAGTTGATACCTAGACCTTCTTGCAAATGGAAGAAGACCAATGCAAAAAGCAAGTTGCGAATGTGAATCTTGAACTTTAGCTGGCAAGGCTGACAACAAACTACTAAACTCAAGGCGGACCTTCGATATATCCTTCTTCAGGGTGAGGTCTCCAACTGCCATCGGTTCAAGTGCGCGCGAAAGACCTACTCTGCGGCCTTGGCAGGCTTTATGGGCTGCAACCAGTTAGCAATAGGTCCGACCACGACATGATTTTCCACCTACCTTGGCATCCTCTACATGATCGTAATTGCCTCCCAACACGGCAAATTTCACGTTGCCCTGCGCTGCAGGCACTTCTTTGCCCCAAAGAAAATTGTTCGGGAACCCAAGGTCAAAAGGCACAGCAGCTTCGATTTCCTTCATATCATCGGGGCCGAGTTCGATGCTGAGGGCGTCGATGTTTCCTTTGATATGGTCAATCTTGCGCCCTCCGAGCACGGGAAAGACGTAGGGTGCCTTGTGCATGACATAGGCAATGGCAACGCTTGTGAGCGCTGTGTTTTTGCGTCTCGCAACAGCTTCAAGTGCGGCAGTGACCTTTGTCTCCTCTTCAGTGTACTCGTGGTCTGCTCTACCACCCTGGGCCCTGCGCTGCTCTGCGTTTTTGAATTTACCGCCGCCGAGGGCGCCCCATGGAGCAAGTGCCATGCCCTCCGATCGACACATGGGAATAATGTCGCGCTCAAAATCACGGTGAGCGGCGGACCATTGGCCCTGATAGACGCTGAATTGGCGCATTCCATGGTTTCTGGCGTACTCATTCGCCTTGCTGTTTCTTGTATCAGAATAGCACGATTGTCATCGATCAATAAATTGCCCACCTTGCTACCCATGCTGGGGCGTCACTGATGCCGAGATATAGCACCTTGCCACTGACCACGAGGCTGTTGAGGGCCTGCATCATCTCCGGGATGGATGTGTTGTAGTCCCACCAGTGAACATAGAGCTAAAATTCATTAGCATCATGGGTATGATCAGACGTCTCGCGTCTTCTTCGCTCACCAAATCAATATAGTTCGTCTGTAGCTTCTGGAGGCTTGCTTTAACAGATGCTTGGAGGCTTTTCGTGCCGCATCCATTGAAGTTGATTTTAATTTTCGCATCACCTTCTCTTGGAACAAAAGCTGTGGTGTACTTCGTGGCAATGACTACACAGAATGTGACGAGCCTTGTCAGCTATGCCAGCCGGAAGTGAGGTCAATGACTACTCACCCATCTCATCGCGATTCCCACGCTTCTTCATCCACTCTCCGAGACGAATCTCACTCTCACCACGCTGATAGTTGTTCGCCGTATCAATAAAATTGCCACCCTATTTTGTCAGTACATCCTTCAACTTTGCAGGCGCGTAAGTTGAACTCACCTGCTCATAGAAGTAGTCTAATATTTCTTCTGTCGTTTCCCTGCTACATTCGCCAAACCACTGCACCCAGCTGTCGCCGAAATTCATGGCTCCAAGGCATATCGGGCTCACCCATACGGATGCTGTTGGTGAGAGCAGCCTGTACCGGCCAAGATTAGAGTTGGGCGGTGGGGCGGGAGGGAAGTAGACGGGCATGTTGGATGTGGATGGCAGTCGACTGATGCGTAAAGATGCTGCAAGTTCGGCTTCTCCGTTCAGTCAGTAGGGTCAGTGGCTCGGTAGTAGGATATGAAGGTCTCAAGAACATAAACAATTTATTAGTGGAAGGCAGCTATTCTTATTGACAAACAGTCGCTCCTGCCTGCCCAGACCCCGCGGGCCAAAGTAGAAAAATTGTGGTAGCCTAGAGCACAAAAAGCAATAATACGTGTGAAAGCAAACAATGTAACAAAACTCATTTTGCCGAAAAACGGTTGCCTAACAATCGGTCAGGAAGTGTTGTTCAACGGCTGCGTGTAGTACTGATGCTCGAATCCCATAAGCTGGGTCCTACAGGGATTGAGTTACAGGCGCATGTACCCATGCATGGTCCTCGACGCGTCAAAAAAAACGCTCATTCCATTTTCTATGAGGCAAAAGGCTCGTTAAAGAATAGATGGAATAGTACACATTATATTTTAATGGATTTTAAAGATTAACTCCAATCTTTCATATTTTATGGCGTGGAAGATCCGAGCGCAACCCATTCAAGGTTACAGGTTGGCAGCGAGCCACTTTGCCGAGGAACTGCCGCCCCAGAATAATTATTGCCTGCTTTCATCCTTGTCTGCCAAAGACTTCATCAGCCCATTTCATCTGCTCAGCACGGCCCTAGAAACGAACTTCTCTGGGGCCAATTCAGCGATCCGAATATACTATACATGTGCATCATGACGGACTACGCCAATGGCTTCCTCAAGTACCGCGCTCTCTAAGACGGCGATCAACACCCTACGCGGCGTTCTCTTCACGACATCCTTCTCTGTCGTCTTGCTCGCCGAGGAGCGCCGTCGGCGCATCAAAATTGCCCGGGCCGCCGTCGACAATGCGCGCAAAATCCATGCCGCCAAGGCCAGCCGCAGCGCCGAGGGCTGCGCGAGGCTTGAGCCATTTGACCTTGAGGCTCGTCTTGCCGGCCTCGAGGGGGAAGCCCTCCTCGCTCAGTCTGGCGCCCCGGGCAACCAATACCGCCAAGGGAGACGCAAAGCAGTCAAAAAATCGAATATATCCGGCTCTTCGTCATCCACTACCATATCGACTACATCCCAGCCCTCCCAGCGGCCCCCGAGTACACAACACATTGACACGGCATTCGCCAGCATTACCGAAGCCATAACGTCTGGTAGGAGACTGGACGAAGTTCCTGCCAATCGTGCTGCGCCTCTTGGGAAAACTGCGCCGGACATATGGTCTGTCGATGAGATTGCCGAGACCGAGGCTCGGGCACGAAGATTAAGCACGGCCTGGACACTCACCATGCCAAAGACCGAGGGGGGGCACGCTGTGGCTTATGCCAGCGATGTACTCGAATACGAGCACATAATTGTCACACCAGAGGACAGAAAAGCAGCCTCTGCTAGTTACAATGACGCCGTGGCTGCTTTGATAGCGGCTGCCCAAGCTCTACCAAAGAGCTCTATTCCGAGTGATGGGCCATCGCAAGATTTCCAAAAAGCATTATTGTGCCTCCAACATGTCGGAAAACATAAACGGACCCAATTCTCGCATCGCGCGATTGTGCAGGACATTGTTGTCAACTTGCTGAAATACTCGGTGGATTTGACGGCATCCGAAATGACAGAGGTTTTGAAAGCTTCACGGTTTCTTCAGAAATCCCTCGTGACGGTTCTTGGTCGGTTTTTGGACTGGATTGAGGAAAGCCGGCCTGCGAAAGCTGCGCAAGCCCTGATGAATATTTTGCCGTTCTTTGAGAACGCTGAGCAGGTCAAACTGCTGGGTGGGCATGTTGCGGAAAAGATCATTAAGGCGAAACGCTCTCGCAGCAATCCGCTTGCAGTAAGGCAGTATGAAATGCTGAAACTGTCTGGGCTATTCACGAACAACATGGCGCGACAGCACGAGTACTTTATTCGAAGAGAAGCGATCATTGCAGCTTGTGCAGCGGGACGGACGCAGGTGGTCAACGAGGAGCTGACTGCCGTGCGGCAATTACAAGTGAAGGATACAGACACAGATTTCAAACTACAAGCTGCCCTGATGATCCAAAAGGTTGTTCTTGGTGCCCGTGATACAGCACTTGATTCATTACGAGACCTCGAGAAATATGCGGAATCGGCCACTGAATTTCAAAAACATCTCGGCCAACTGACCAACCTCTTCGCCAAGATGTACGAGGTTGAAGACCTGGGTCGCTGGCTCCAACGTGCTGCGGAAACATTTGGCATGGTGCTCAGAACCGAATGGGCTTTTACTGTGGTCAATGACTATGCGCATCGTCATGATATTGAGGGAATGATGCTTTGGATAGAATACTGTCTTGGGCATGGGCTCAAGATGGACTACAATTTTGCACTCGCATGGCAAAACACTTGCCGACGGCATTTACGATTCGGTCAAGAAGAAGCGCAAGCACTGTGGATGAGAATGGCGAAGTTCATGCTACCAACTCATAGGGGTAGTTATGGTGCCCAGTACAAGAGCGACAAGAGCGGTCTCAAGAGTCGAATGGCTGAATTGACAGAAAGTGGCCATTGGGACAAGGCGTGTCGGGTTTTTGATGCCTCACTGTCAAAATCACGAGATGTTTGCGAATCAAGTTTCCAATTGGCACTAGAGGCTCATGTCCAAGCAAACAGCGGCGACGCCGAATCCGCCATACGAATGCTGGAGCGAGCGCGAGCTTCTGGCAAGGACACCGCCAACATACAATGTCAATTCCTTCGCAGAGAGATTAGAGCGCGGCCAAGCGATGAGATCAAGAGCCTGCTTTTTATGACGGCGGATTGCGGGAGCCAAATTCCCGCTGAAGTCTATCCGTTTGCTACGGAAAAGGTGATAGACAAGGATCTCTACGCAGCACACGACATTCTGCAGCTGGGAGTAAAACAGCTGGGTCACGGCAAGCTCGCGTTCAATGGGTATTGCTTTGCGAAACTTCTTTACATCAACATTGCCCTATACCGATATGACGCGGTTCAATCATTGTTATCTGAATTTGTCAGTGGGCGGGAAGTTTGGCACGGAAGCCGTCTTTGCAAGGAAAGTATGAAGTTTGCGATTCGAGAGCTGGCGAAGCGATCCACGGAACGTGCCGCCGACGACGACTGCGACAACTCTGAGCACGGCGTACTGAAGACGGAGCTCCGACTCATGGATGAACTACAGCAAGCCCTGGATCATAACAGCGAGAGTCGTCTGGGAAGTGGATATCACGCAAGCATTGGCGACATGATGGTACAGCTGGTCGAGGAAGTTGCGCAAAGGGAAGACGTTTCGGCTGCCTTGGAATGGCAACGGAATAAGCGAGCGGCCAAGGCTATGAAGAAGGCGGCAAAACGTCCGACGGAGGTACCTATCCCGCGGCAAGATCGCATTACACATATCAGTGTAGATGTGTAGAGGGCTTGATGAACGCCCGTGTATATATATGTCATTGAGCGCCGTCCGAAGATGCGCACTTGTACAATTTTATTTTAGCATGCCTCTACCATGGAGCAAAATGGGTCTCTTTGGAGTAACGGATTTAGAGCATAGATATGTAACCATAATTATATTTTCCTGGATTTCTCACGATGGACGCGATAGTGACGTAGAGGACGTGGTGTAGTGAATCGCGACAGACGGCGTGGTAATACGAGTACGTGGGCTACGGTAGTTCGGAACTATCCGAAAACGAGAGTCGCAGGACTTGTAAGTAAGGGAATGAGGCATGCAGTGGCAGATGGATACAACACGACAGGAGTACCAAAATCGCAGGAAAGGCATGTGAAGATGGTATGAGAATGCATTGGCATGTTTCCACTTTGCAATTGGAAATCGCAGGGACTCCTTTTTAATGGTAAGAGTAATGAGCACGCTTTTTGTCTTGGGGTCCTTTCGTTCGGAGCGGATGGGGATGAGGGACCCGCCAGACGAGTACGCTAGAACAAGGCTGCAGATGTATTTCCAAGGGGCCAAGATTTGGGTGTACCAAGAGGTTAGCACGGCCGTACCGATTGATGTCGGAAACAAAGGCTAAATAAAGGGTCAGTTACCTTGAAAGTAAAACCTATGTCAGCTAAAATGATTGGAAAGGATTGCTTACCATGCGTTGAATGGAGTCCCGTCATATAAAAAACAGGCCATTGGTGCTGCCATCTAGCGCCACCCGCAAAAGGGGTACCTAGAGGAATCTGCCGATTGACCGCTGTCGCCACCAGTATTCGTATGCGGTCTGGCGGTACGTACCTGCGAGATGCTGCGGCTCCGCATCCACTTGGTTCGGGGAGGGGCCAACTGTCACGCAGAGCAGTTATTAGTCATAGGACGATTGTGTTGATTGAGGAAAAAGCTATTCTGTGGTGTGCTCGGCACCTAGGTACACCCTTAGGGGGTGCCTCCCGCAAAAGGCGGAAAAACACGTACTAATTAACCCCTATTGCGGGCCACTGCCCTTACACCTGTATTTTCGAGTCCACCCCGCCTGACACTTGTACCACCACGATTAGGTCGCGAGAAAATGCACCGATAACTTTTTGTGCAAAAAAAAGCAAATCTGAGCTGGGTTGTGCCAAATTGCGCCGCGCCCGCCCAGTCTCGCATCGTTCTTTTTTCTGACTTTCCAGGGTCCATATTGTCCACGCTGTGAATCATTGACGTGTCTTGCATGGCGGCAAAGAATTTTCAGCGTACTGCAACTGAGGCTTGGTGATCGATGATATGAAAGATGCGACGCGCAGCGCTACGCAAGGCAGTATGTAGGTAGCAGTCAACAACTTCGAAGCGAAAGACTCCGAGAGAATAAAACGGAGATAATCTCACTAAACAGTCCCTTGCTTCAACGGCGAGCAAGAGACCAATCGGAAACCAGGGGCTAGCGTCATCGTCTACGATGGCCGTCCCTTTTTTGCTTTTGATGTCTCAAGCGGCAGCGTGCCAGGTCTCAGTAATGATTTCAACTTTTCTTTTCCTGGCGGTCAATAACAAAGTTAATTTACCGTATCATGTAGCTCTTATATCTCCTATTATGGTGTCATCTCCGTTGCCTTTTACTCTCGCCGTTCTTGCATCTGTTCGCTGCACGGGGTTTGTTTGATATATAGCAGCTACTTCTGACAAATAGCCGCCAGTATCATCACATATAATACAAAATCATCAGCATGAACTGGTTGAAAGAGAGCATTCAGTTGCCCTTCGGCGGCCGAAAGAATAGCGAAGCGAGTCAAACAGGCACGACAGCCAGCTCGACGACAGACATCACATCCCAAGCAGGATGGGTCGACCCAGAGAAGGCCGAGGCCGCGGCCAACATGCAAGCAGCCTCCGCAAAGCCCGAAACCGTGGCGGCAGACGATGAGAAGACCACCACCAAGCGTCAATGGCCGCTGTGGATGAAGCTCGCCATTGCCGGGTGCATCTTTGCCGTCGTTGTCGGCCTGTCTGTCGGCCTCGGGGTCGGTCTTACTCGACACAAGCACAACGGCAGTCCCGGAGGCGATTCTTCTTCATCCTCCGGCGACAGCAGCAGCGGCAGCGGCAGCAGCGGCGGTTCACCACAGAGACCGAGCAAGCTCGCCGTGTACTGGGGCTCCAAGTTCAACACCATTCCCCTCGACGACGTGTGCGAGGACCCTTCGTACGACATTGTCAACCTCGCGTTCCTCAGCTACTTCTTCGGCAACGGGCAGTACCCGCGGCTGGCGATCCCTTCGCTCAACGGCTCCTCGGAGGCGCAGAGGCTCGCCGGCGCGGTGGACCTGCAGGACGGCACGGCGCTGGTGCCGGCCATCAAAAAGTGCCAGGCCAACGGCAAGCTCGTACTTCTGAGCATGGGCGGCGCGGCGGGCTACTCGGACGTCAGCGTCGGCAGCGACGGCACGGGGCAGCTGGTGGCGGACCTGATCTGGAACCTGTTCCTGGGCGGCGGCAAGAAGCCCGAGATTCGACCGTTTGGAAATGTTGTGCTGGACGGTGTGGATTTTGGTAAGCCTGCAAAACACCAATACACTACCGTTGACTGACAAGGGTTTTGCTAACATGATTAGACAACGAATCTGGCCAGTCGACTGGTTACGAAGCCATGGCGCAGCATTTTCGCTCACACTTTGCCTCGGACCCCAGCAAGCAGTACTACATGACGGCGGCGCCGCAGTGCCCCTTCACAGCCGACGACGAGGAGCTGAGCCTCTTCCAGCACCTCGACTACGTGTCGGTGCAGTTTTACAACAACAACGTCTGCAATGTGGGCCAGTCGGGCTTCGAGACCTCCGTACGGCGCTGGAGCGAGGCCATTGGCAACACGACGCTGCTCGTGGGCGCGCTCGCCAGCAACGCGGACAAGGACGAGGGCTACGTCGACGCCAAGACGTTCAACAGCGTGCTCGGCAAGGTCAAGGCGATGAACCTGCCCAACTACGGCGGCGTGATGCTGTGGGAGGCAGAGCTGGCGGCCAAGAACGGCAACTATCAGAAGAAGATTAAGGCAGAGCTCTGAGACGCAGCATACATAATGAGGGAGAAGGTTGTTTTCTGGTATATATGAAGTGAAGAAAGTTAAATAGCGAACAGTTTAATGTAAAGGATATGGTCTGGTTCAATATGATCATGGGATAAATAAATCCCACCAATACAGCGTCTCATCATTCGCCGAAGCTTGCCCAATTGGGACATCAGACAGCCGGGCCGTTGCCGCTGAATGTGGTCGCCCCCGCGGGAGGGCCTTTGTACCGCTATAATGCGCTAGAAAAAGCACTCCCCACACGGCCACAGGCGACGCCCGGCTATCCAAGGTTGAGCAAACACCCCCACGCAATAGCCTGTTACAGTGGGGTGTGTCCGCCGATTTACAGCACGTTCCAGTGCGCACCTCCCCTGAATCAGTGGCAAACCACCCCCCCGCGGGCGATTGTGACGTCGCGCAAACGAAATCGCCATCTGCCCCGCATTGCCATCACCTCTCCTCCCCCTCCACAAGTTTCAATAGCCGAGCAAACGCTCTCTGTTTGTTCCATTCAAACCTACCTTTGTTGGCTCGCCATTTTTTGACCTTTATATCAATCAGGACCCCTCGTCTCGTCTGATTCTCTTTCCTTCTGTCCCATCCACCAGACCAGCTTCTATACCACCTCGACCACCATCACCACCGCCGCCATGAAGCTCCTCTACCCCACGTCCATCAAGCTCAACCTCGAGGAGCAGCTCAAAGACCAGCAGCCCGCCCTCACCCTCGTCGCTTACGACCCATCCGTGCTCATCCCCGACGAGCACCTCGACGCCGAGATCCTCGTCGCCTGGTGCAACTCGGCCGCCAACCTCGAGGACGCCGCCAAGCGCATGACGTCGCTCCGCTGGATCCAGTCCCTGGCCGCCGGCCCCAACGACGTCCTCGCCGCGGGCTTTGACCGCGCCCGCGTCGCCGTCACCTCGGGCTCTGGCCTGCACAACCTCCCCGTCGCCGAGCACGCCCTGGCCCTGCTGCTCGCCGCCGCCCGCCGCTTCCACGAGATGCGCGACTGCCAGGCCCGCAAGGAGTGGGCGGGCCACCTCCGCGGCGACCCAACCCTGCCAGCCAACATGTTTTCCACGCTGCGCAACGCAAACATCCTCATCTGGGGCTACGGCAACATCGCCAAGTCGCTCGCGCCGCACCTGCAGGCCCTGGGCGCCACCGTCCGCGGCGTCGCGCGCTCCGCCAGCGTACGCGAGGGCGTCGAGGTCTTTGCTGAGGACCAGCTGCCCGACCTCCTCCGCAAGACGGACGCCCTCGTCATGATCCTGCCCGGCTCCGACTCGACCCGCCACGCCCTCAACGCCGAGCGCCTCAGCTACCTGCGCGAGCACGCCTGGGTCATCAACGTCGGCCGTGGCACATCTGTCGATGAGGCCGCTCTCGTTGAGGCTCTTGAAAAGCGCCAGATTGGCGGCGCCGCTCTCGACGTATTTGAGCAGGAGCCTCTCCCCGCGTCGAGCAAGCTCTGGGAGGCGCCCAACCTGATTCTGTCGCCGCACGCCGCTGGTAACCGCCCGCTGGGCTGCGAAAAACTGATTGAGGAAAATCTCGAACTCTTCAAGGCGGGCAAGACGATGACCAACATTATGCCATGACTGGGCAAGGGGATGAGCAAGCTGTGAGCAGCGGACGACGGGAGTATACCAGGAATAGACGGGGATAGACTAGTTTACCATACATATCGATGAATCTATGAATCTAATTAGACGATTGCAAATGCGCCATAAATCTATCGTGTCGTCTCCAAATATGATACAACTCGGCGACTTGAAATTCAATTATTCGAATATTCTGCTTTATCAGAGCAGGTACGGGTGGCAGTAGTGAAGCTTCAGGCTGTCTGATACTGAGCTGTTACACGGCCACGCTTTGGTACTGATACACACTCATCCAAGGTCACGCATTCGTCACTCTTACCGAAGCCAAGAACTCACAGGCTGTAAGTTATGAAATCGTTCTGTTTTGTCTCTACCGACTTTACGCAAGCGAGTCTGGTTCAGCTTACAGCCTTGAATTTATACGTTTAACCAACTTTTCAGTGCTACTGTTCGTCACTGCGTCGTTGCAGCTGGAAGCTTTCGATGTAACAATTGAATATAAATTCTTAAAGACACTGAGACAATTCATCCTACATTTACTATCCAACAGCCAAATACCCCATTTTCTGCCTTTAAGCTGCCTATGTCGCCGTTTACCACCTCCCATAACCTTGCCAACAAAAGTGGAGCTCCCGACCGAGCTTGCTGCCAACGCTCGCCACATCACCAGATGCTTCCATTTTCATCCTTGCCAATCCAGCCTCTCTGCCATCGACCAACTCACCCACCCACACGCGCCCACGATGCACCTTCCTTCTGCCGGCGGGCTGCTCGCCCTCGCCCACACCATCGCCGCCGCCGCCGCCGCGACGACGACTGTCACGCTCTACCTGCCCGGCACGCCCGCGCCCCTGACGCTGTCGGCGCGCACCCACGCCACGCTGACCTCTCTCGGCGCGCGCCTCTCGGCGCCCCTGTCCGACGTGCACACGTTTGTCTTTCGCAACGTCACCGCGGGCTCGTACCTCGTCGACGTGCACAGCCCGACCGACGGCTTCGCGCCGCTGCGGGTAGACGTGAGCGAAGAGGCGGAGGACGGCGTCGTCGCCAAGGTGGAAGCGTGGGAGACGTTTCGAGGAAACGACTGGGACAACAAGGGCGAGGCGCTGGCGCTGCGCAAGGGCAGCGACGGGTCGTCGGGCTTCGAGGTGCGCGCGCTGGGCCGCAAGACGTACTTTATGGAGCGTCCCAAGTGTAGGTCCCAAGTTTGCCGTCGCAAAGATGGGAAAAGGATATGCTAACGTTGGTAGTCTCTCTTCTGAGCATCTTGATGAACCCCATGATCCTGATGGGTCTGGTTTCCATGGTCATCTTTGTCGGCCTGCCCAAGCTTGTCGAGAACAGTACGCCCCTCCCCCCCCAAACCACCCGATTGAATCTTTGAAAGGGCAAATTGATCGCTAACGGAGGAACTAACCGCAGTGGACCCCGAAACCCGCGCCGAGTGGGAGGCCACGCAAAAGGAAAACCCCATGAATTCGATCCTCTCCAGCGCCGGCGGCCAGCAGCAGGCCAACCCCCTCGGTAACTTTGACATGGCGGCGTACCTGGCCGGCTCGAATAAGAAGGAGAGCGGCTCGAGCAGCCCGGCGCCCGCGGAAGCCAAGCCCAAAAACCAGGGTGTCAGACGATGAAATACAATGAAATCAAATCACGACGAAAAAAGGAAGAGCGCGAGAAATGGTGGATGCTGAATAGAAAAGAGCTTCTGTACGCTTGTTTGGGTATTAGATGAATAGACTGCATACATAATCACCATTGCAGCCGGACATCATTGCTGTGAACGTGACATGATTCGTGTATGCAACAGAAATTATTGGAATTGTATGTGTAGAATTGTCAAGGGAACTAAAGCTAAAACCCGCATAAAGGCTCATATCTCGTTTCAGTAAATGCCAAATGCCCCAGAGATCTCCCTCATCCCACTGCCCACCATCAATTTTGTATATACCAAAGCCTCCCAAGCCCGCGTCAAAAACTCATTTCATGTCATTCCGCAACATCGCGTTCTTTCCATTACCAGTCGCCGCCGCCATCGTCATAGCCACCATCGTCGCGACCGTCCTCGTATCCTTCTCTGTACTCGTCCTGGTCGTGGTGCTCAAGCGCCTCGCCGATGAGCACGCCACCCAGGAGACCAGCACCCACACCGAGACCCGCGCCCATGGCCATGCCGCCCATGCCACCCATGCCGCCGCCGGTTCTCCTGGGCGGCTCCTCGTAGCGACCACCATAACCGCCGCCACCGCCATAACCACCACCGTAGCCAGGACCGCCACCGTATTGAGGACCGGGGCCGTAGCCGGGGCCACCCTGGGGGTAACCGCCGCCGTACGGCGCGGGGCCGTTGTTGTAGCCGCCCTGCTGGGGGTAGCCGCCGCCGTACTGAGGACCCTGGTTGTAGCCGCCGCCGTACTGGCCACCCTGCTGGGGATAGCCGCCGCCGTACTGCCCGCCGCCGTATTGACCACCGCCCTGCTGGTTGTTGTAGCTGCTGCCGCCGTACTGACCGGGCGGGTTGCTGCTGCTGTTGTTATTGTTGTTGTTGTTCTTGCGGCCCATCAGCTTGCCGAGCAGACCGCGCTCGCCGGAGGCGCCCTCGCGGGGAGGCAGTTCAGAGGGAAACGAGCTGCCACCGCCGGGACGGCCGCCGTTGCGGGCGTTCTCCTCGGCCTGCAGGCGGCGGGCCATGGCCTCGTCGTCCTCGCGGTCGTTGCCTCCGGAGCCGCCGTAGGGCGCGGGTGGGTTGCTGCGGTTGTTGTTGTCGTCACCACGCTTGGAGTCGTAGTTGTGCTTGGTGTCACGGGGACCGCTGCTGCTGCTGTTGTTGTTGCTGGCCTCGTAGGGAGGAGGGCCGTCGTCGTTGCCGCCGTGGCCGCCAGCGGGTGCCGTTGGGCGCTCCCACTGCGACTGCTTTGTTTCCAAGTTGACGTAGAACCTGTTGAAACATGGTCAGTTTGCGACTTCAAGATGAATAGCTGTTGAGAATTTGTGCAAAGCTAAAGCACAACCA
The DNA here is from genome assembly GCA_029218145.1 of Aphanocladium album. Taxonomy (NCBI): domain Eukaryota; kingdom Fungi; phylum Ascomycota; class Sordariomycetes; order Hypocreales; genus Aphanocladium; species Aphanocladium album. Next base: position 42,006 of record JARDXD010001721.1, read on the forward strand.
ACAACGATGTGATTGCTCACCATTCCTTGTATTCGGCGTTCCAGCGTGCTGCCCAGCCAGGTGGCACCTCGGGTGCCTTGGGAGGCGGAGGGCCGGAAGGAGCAGTGAAATCAGACATGTTGGTAGAAGATTGTCTGCTATGTGTGAGAGTTGTCGTCGGAGAATTTCGCTATGATTGCAAAACTCGAGAGACGCAGGAATAACAGATGCCAAGAAGACACCCTGCACGTAATCAACCCCCCTCTTGGAAGTTGGTGGTGTCGAGGTGGAGAGATGGGCGATGTGGGGTAGTGATTGTCAAAGGGTGCGCCGCAAACCTAATTAGTTAAGGGTTTCGGTTGCTGTATGTGTTGTGTGTTTTGTGGTTTTGTGGATGTAGTAGATAAAATGCAAAGGCGTGAAAATACAGAAATGGATTTGGAAATTTTCATCGCTGCGACTGCTCCGGGATTATATGCCTCCCGGGATGAGACGTCATAAAACACGCATACGTAGGATGTGTGGCCCGCCCCAGCCAGAGGCAAGCTTCAAGGCCGACATAGCGTCACCACGACCCCCCGCTCGGGAGGGAACCTGTAAGCAGCGCCGTCACAGAGCCCTGCTCCTGATCGCCTCTTACCAAGCTAGGAAAGCGTTACGCCAGCAAAGCAGGGTTCAGGTAGCTTCCAGCACGGCCCGGAGTTCAGCAGGCTGCTGCATTTCCAGCAGGCGCAGCGGCGTCTCGGGCCCGAGGCTGGCAAAGCTGGGTCACTAATTAATTCAAATCATATGTGCACAGCCTCACAGCTTTCGTAGTGTGGCTTGCGTCCGGGATCCCGCGCTTCCGATCAGTACACGATTCTTTTGCATTCTGTTCAAGGCTGTGATATCTCGACCTCGTCACGCGTGTGATTTGAGTCAACTGGTCATGACGACGCCGCAAGGCCGCCTTGTTGCTACTGGGACAGCCACATCCGTTGTCTACGGGCGCAGGGCTTGCAAAGCAAGTACAATGAAGACAGGAAAAAATAACATTATAAATACCGAGAGTACACCAGTCACGCACTCTGCATTATACCCACGGCCATATGAACTTGCTTTTTCATTGTTCCGCAGAGTGTCGAGTAATCGACTGGTTGCTTGAAGGCAAAGGTGATCAGGAAGACTGCTGTGTGTAACCCCCCATGCTCCGTCAAGTAAGCTGGCAATAAAGGAACAAAGAGCCCAAGAAATGTCGAGTACGAAATGTTGCCGTGTTTCGTACCTCTATGCATATATGCCAGTGGTAGACTCAACCTCCTGCCTTCCCTAATCGCACGGTCGCGGGCTGAATCAAATGTCGATTTAGTCGCCGTTCTATCGGTGATGAAATGAACCTTGGCGTCAGACTGTCTAGTTTGTGTGGATCTGAGGATCATTATCTTCAACAGCAATGGTTGAGACACATTGCCACGAAAAGCCACACCGGAACCTGCTTAATCGAGAGAAACAAAGAAGAAGAAGAAGACTGTTCGCGCGAAAAAGCCAATTTGACGCCAACAATAATAATCCGCAGAGTGACATGTGATGGCACAAAGTCGCGGGTGGATGGACTTCATCTATATCCTGACGTAGAATAATCACTCTTATTTGCACAACGTTAAGCAGATTCTCTATAAAAGCGAGGAGTGCAACTGTGTGTTCCAAGTCTCTTCAAAATACAAGGCGATAAATTTGCACTCTGCACATGGAACTGTTGTCAGAGTAGCGTGACAAAACTGGTCATATTCACACCCAGAGATGGCTCTGCTGGGTCGCGGCGGTCAAATTCAATAACAAGTTTTCCACAACAGAGTCTACTCTGGCGTCAGCTGCAGCTGCGAGATTGATTTTTTCATTAAATATTACATTATGGGTTTACGGTATACATGTCATGCATTTCACTGCCCTCCCAGTATCTTCAAAGCCTTGTTCCCCTCTCCGGATGATGATTGCGCGCTTCCCATCTCGGTCCAGATACCGGTGCTCTTGTCCACGGCGGCCGCAATCTCGCGCGGCTCGTAAAACTGCAGCGCCGCGTAAAAGTGCGACATGAGCGCCCTCACCGCGACCTTGAACGAGCCCGCGTAGTGCAGCTCCTTGTTCGTCGCCAGCCTGACGTCCACGGCTTTCACAAACGGCACCGCATCCGCACCGCCGTCCCTGCGCATCGACAGCAGACATTCCTCGTCGACCATGATGCACATGGGCATTCGCAGTCCGGGGTCCAGGCTCGCCAGGTGACTACCCTCGCTGTCTTGGTCGTCTTGGTCGTCATGTTCCTCTTCCTCCTCGTCGCTGTCGCTGTCTAGGTTGCTCACGCTGTCGCGGTAAATATGCGCAATACCTCCCGGACCCAGGTCTACGAGCGCATAATCGGATACCAGAGGCAGCTTCACGCGGTTGCTGATGCGTGTCAGTCCCGAATCCGGCGGCGCGGCCACGATGCCCCCGTCCACGACCTCGCCGAACCGCTGCTGGAAATTCTCCCACAGCGCCTCGTCCTTGTAAAATGTGCGAAACACGAGGAAGCCAATTTCGGCCCACTCGGCGGCCTCGACGCGATGCACAAGAAGCTGCATGTTCTCCAGCGAGACGTCCACTGGCCCGGAGCCAGAGGCGGCAGCGGCGACGGCGGCGTGCAGCGGCTGTACTCCACCATCTACAGTGAGGGTCGACATGCCCTGCGTTGCTCGCCACGTTCTGGCGTCTTGAATTATCTGATTTGCTTTCTGGCGCGTCTCCTCAACTTTGCGATCCATGAGCTTTTGCAATTGCTGCGTTTTTTACGTTGTCAGTTTGTTTGTTCCGTGGCTGTGCCGCTACTGGGGAGAGGAGAGATGACCGCGTACCTCCTCTGGTAGAGCATTGTACTCCTTGCTGGTCGCATTCTGGTATGTCGCCTCCGTCCACCCCGGTGGGAGGTACATGAGTAATGATGGGCCAGCCATGATGAATTTATGTCCAATTTTGAAACGTTTTGTTGAAAGTGGTGATGAAAATGTTCAGGTCTGCAACTCAAGAGTACAAAATGGTTTGGCGTCTCCTGAGGTTGCAGTGTCCCATGGCTGACCCTAGTTGCGGGAGATTAAACCGGGCGAAGCCTGGGCAATTATACGAGAGCCCACCCAGCAGATTCATTTTAGTTAGCATGGGCTAGACAAGTTTAGAAGTAACTAGCGAATTCAAGGTGCCAATTACGTATGGGGTTGCCTTCGCAGGCAATCCTATTTATCCTGTGCTAGGCGCTGGAATGCTAGGACTTCTTGAATGCGCCAACACGCGAGCTGTCACAGTACAGCAGCACTACTGCGGCACGCTCCAAGTCATACACCAAGGTAGGACCAAAGCGAGACAAACGTCCCAAATAGCAGGCAAGTGAGATAAAATGAGTTATTCTTTTAATCCAATGTCCATTCATGATATTGCTGTTTTTTTATTATTATTATTACGCATTTCTTGAACGCTATCAATCGTCGTCCCACTTGCACAACTGTGCAAGCCACATCCAACTACACGCCATAATCTATACACTCCTTTGTCCCCGACCGACCGTTCAAAATGTCACCCACGGTGATTAAAGTATGGTACTCTTCGCTGCGCGGTCCAAATTTCGGACCTGCCATTATCTTGGTCACTCGGTGCAAGTTGCAGACAAACTCATCCTCCACACACTCCCTTTTATAGTCGCAATCGAATCTCGCCGCCTCGTCTCTCCATGCAATCTCCTCTAGGCGGATAACGTGGGAGGTGACGAACCACTGCGAAATGTCTGCCCAATCCTCCTCCGTTGTCGGCGGCTCCTCTCTCTGCGTATAAAAGGTGTACTTTAATAAAACAGCGGCCCTGCGTCGAAGACGAGGCGCGCGGCACGCTTTTGTGACGACTTCCAGCAGCCGAAAGGCTTGACCGGCGTACGAAACACTTGGGTGCGGCCACATGCCGCTGGATTCTTGATGGAGCAGCAGCGTCTCGAGCATATCGACTACCGTGGCAAATTCGACTTCAAACTCATCCCAGCCGGTCTCGTCCCACAGACCTGTAAATCGCTTCAGGTCCAAGTTGAAGTAGATATGGATCAAGATGCGCTGGATCTGCAAAAGAGAGATTTGAAAATTCGAGGTCGAGGTCAGCGCAGAGGCCAGATCGATGCACCTCTCTTCCCACAAAGTCAGATGCCGCTGCAGCAAAGCGCGTTTCGATTCGACAACCTCGACTTCGAGCGCGGTGGCGTGAAACGGCATGCTCCTCATCATTTCGCAGATGCTGGTCCACAGCAGCTCGGCCTCGATCTGGGCGTGCATCAGCGTCGCCAGCGGCCGTTTCTGAAACCATCGAATCGCCCCGAGCCACGCCCCCGGTGACGTTTTGGGCCCGTGAAACAGAGTCTCGTGAAAGCCGGCCGTCCCCTTGACAAAGTGGTAGAGAACCTGCGTCGCCAGCGGGGCGGCCGGGGAAGACTCGGTGCACTCCCAAAACTTCCAGTGCAGGACCAGGCGCTGGTTCATGTCCCGAATCTTGTGCAGGGCCTCGATGTCGCCGCGCCGGCCGACGTAGATGGAGTAGAGGATGGACGCGAGCAGGACGGTGGCCTTGTCCTGCGCGGAGTGGCAGGACCGGTGCGTCAGGGCGAGGACCTGCTTCATGGAGCTCGAGTACTGCCTGGCGCTCTCGTGCTCCAGGCTCTCGGCGACGTCGGGGGACAGCTTGACGCGGTGGTCTGTGGACCAGGTCACGGCGGCCACGGCGTTGCTCGCGTGCCAGATGGGCTGAAAGCTTTGCGAGGCCTGGGGCAGGTAGTAGTGCCAGAGCTCCCAGTTGAACTCGTCGGCGACGCCCATGAGGGCCTCGGTCAGAAAGTAGTGCCGCAGCGTCTGCTCCATTCTCGTCGGGTTCAGAGGGACCGGGCTCGCGGATGAGCGAGGCCCCAGCATCGCGGTGGCGTGATCAGGCAGGTTGATGCACTCCCTGCCAACTTTGACGCATCGCATGCAGACTGGTTTAGTCTCGTCGCATTTAACCCGGCGCTTTCTGGCTGCATAGTTAGCGGCCGATGCTGGCATATTTCAGGAAGGCAAAATTTTTTTTTAAAAAAATTAAACAAGAATTGGAGAAGGCCTGCATCTCACGTACCGGCACGTCAAACATCCCGTCCGTACTCTTGGCGCCCATCTCTTCTGTCGTGGTAGGGCTGAATCGTGTGGAGAAGACTCGTTTGTGATGTCGTCCGAGTCTGGCGTGGTACTGGTGGTGGTGTCTGGTGCTTGGACCTGATTACGACGGATGGCAAGCGTCACCACCTCGGACTTGCTCGTCGCGACACCGTCTGCCATCGCAATCGACGATAGAGCTATCAATTAGCCAACACAGCCGTTGCATGTCCCCATGGTGGGAGAGGAAGATGACGAGCCAGCCCCGCGCTGCAGGCCGAGCCGTATCTGCAGCACTAGCTCCGATGCAGCCGTCAGCATCAGGCACTCAACCCCGTTGCCAGCACGAGACATGAGCCCTTCGTGCATTGGGAATTGGCAGTATGGTGAGATTTTGGGGCAAGAATACTAGAACGGTTGGAGCATCTTAGCTGAAGCAGCCATATAATACCTTAATGTGACTGCAATGGGGGATCTCTTCGTTGGCATCTTAAGGCGGCGCTAACAAGACACAGTAGACGTGTTGGCGACCAGACTGTAGCCTGCACCACCATAATCACAAATCCGATGTCATGGAGCGAAGCCCGTCTATCACGGGTCAGATTAGTCGACGTCGATGCTCAATCACTTTACATTGCGCGGCATGTTGACCAATTGGTATTCATGGGATATTGAAAATGACGCTAGGGTATTCATGGCTCTAATCTACTCACAACTTACAATCTCTCTACCACATAGCACTTCTCTTTCTGTATAATCGTACTGCACGCGAGACCTCACACCCGGTCGTCGCCGATACCGCCCGCGCGCCTCTCGCCAAACAAGTACGCCGCTTCCAGGCAGAACCGTCCGTGGCCCATCTCCATGCGGCGCTCGCTGCCGTAGCAGATGAGCACCGCGTCCACGATGCCGCTCAGCACGCCCTCCATGGCGCCCATGACCGAGTAGCCGATAAAACTGGCCATGAGGCCGACAACGTAGGCGTACGCGGACCCGCGCACACCCATGCCGTCGGGCAGCGTGAGACGCAGCTGCTTGGCGGTGATGACCCAGCCGGCGAAACCGAGGGCCGTAGCCATGAGCAGGCGTGTCGCGACCAGGAGCAGCTTGGCGAGGCGGTACGGCATGAGCCCGTTTTGCTGGCCGCGCATGCGTAGAGCGCGGGGAGTCAGTGTTGTCGTGGGCATCGCTGGTGTGACGAATTCCATCTGGTCTAGGCCACGGGCGGACGTAGCAAGGCTCTGGGAGTGAATGGCGGCGTAGGTAACGGTGAGCGGATTCGTGAGCGCCACGACGGGAGTAGGTATCCAAAAAGAGGCGATATTCGTAATGGTGGCTCCTAGTCGGCGCGGCAGAAACAGCAGCGGTGCACGCACAAGCAGCGACATGAGCGTGGACTCGCAGATGCTGCCAAAAATGGTCGTCACGGCGTGGCCCAGCGCCGCCAGCACGATATCCTTGGAGGGCGCGGCCGGCCCGGCGTTGCGGTGAAAGTACCACTGCGATACGGTCGCCGCCGTCGTGGCGCGGTGCACGCTGTTCATGACCGACATGGTCCACATGTACATGAAGACAAAGGCCGCGCCGAGCCACCAGCTGGAGAGCTCAATGACGAAGCGGACGAGAGACTTGGAGAAGTAGCCGCCCATGAACACGCGCGTAAACATGACGAGCCAGGCCCATGTCCAGACGACAATGAGCGCGAGGCAGCCGAAGCCCATGATGAGCAGGGCTGGGTTCTGCGCCAAGATGCGCGAGGAGAATTGCAGGATCTCAATGGCCTGCTGGATCGCCTTGCGGCTCTTGCTGACCATCCACAGCCACAAGATGCACGCACCACCCGGGATGAGGGCGACCCAGCGCATCACCGTATCCTGCAGGCTGGCACCATGCGTTCTGCCTTTGAAGGACGAGATGAAAGCGTATAGTGAAAAGGAAAACATGATGACTGGTACGGCGACAAGGATGACACTAACGAGCGGTCGAACGAAGGACCGCAGCGCTGCCAGCCAGATAAATGATACAAATATAGCCACGATCGTGTCGACAGCGAGCATGTGAAATGATCGCTGGAGTGTCGTGTATATGGTGTCGCCCACAGGGCTCTTTCTAGGCGACGTATGCAGCCATACCAGCACAAAGGTGGAAAGCATGGCAGCAAAGGCAATGAGGAATATCCAAGCAAAGAAGGGATCGTGTCGGAACATCTCGCCTTCGACGTACATTGGACCAGCTTCCATAGGCTCTCCTTGGGCGGGATCTTCTCGTTGTAAGCTGCTTAGTTCTGAACGATCTGTCGATGACCGTCGCATAAGGAATGGTTGTTGTTCTGCAGAATGCTGCTTGAAGCGTTGAAACGGCGGCGGGCTCGAATCGGTATGTGTATCGCCGAGAAGCGACTCCGGCGGCTCGTCATCCTCTTCCTCCTGCGACTCCAAGCCCACATCAACCATGGCATTCTTACTCCCTCGGTTCTGATGTGACGCCGCGGCCGCAGCCGACGGAACCTCTTCTGCCTCCTCGTGCAGCGTGTCGTGTGCTACATTGTGCTCGAAGCCGCTCCTCGTGCCGTTCCAGCTGCTTTTGATGCCGCGGCCCATGCCGCGGCCGCGGTACGGGTAGTCGTCCTGCCCTGCGCTCTCGTCGAGCGACCCTCGGCTGTTGTAGTCAGACTCGGTGCTCTCGGCGAGCTTGCTGGCGGCCGCGACCCGCCGCGAGCGCTGCAGGGCAAAGAGGTCGGCCGCCTCGCGGTCGCGCTCCTCCTCGTCGTCCTCCTCGCGGAACTCGTCGAGCGTGCCGTGGAAGAGCGGCGCGTCCTGGGCGGCCGAGATGCGGGACGCAAAGGCGAGGTTGCCGAAGCGAGAACCTGTGCCGTTCTGCTGATACGGGTTGCCACCGTAGCCGCGGGAGAGGAAGGACCTCGTGCCCGGGGCGCCGCCGCCGCGACCGGCGGCATCGCGCTGGTTGTGTCGTCCGGGCCGTGACGAGGGCCAGTCACCGGCTGTGTTGGAATCGTCGTGGTCGGGTTGGCCAAAGTTGGAGATACGGGACTGGGACTGAGCTAGGAATTTGGATGCATCTGCATCGTCAAGGTCAGAGAGCGTGATCGAGGCAAGCATGGCAAGATGGAACGGGGCGACGCACATTCAGAAAACATGATGGATTCAAGGGGAGGACCGGACCGCCACCTCGCCTGGAGAATGGGGTGGTTTCGACTCGTGGGTTGCGTATGTCGGAGTGAATGATGGCGAGAGAAGCAAGGTCGACAGCGGTTTGGGTTTCTTCTGCCCGATTACGTGAATGACGGTTCCGATTACGCACTAGAGGATGGATGCCTGGCAGCGTTGGTCGGTCGCACGGCCGCAGATTGGGAGGGAGGTGACGTGAGACGTGGAATACAGAAAGGAAAAAAGTTTGAATCAAGAAACCAGGATTAGATGCAGAATGTCTGAAAAGCTGCAGCGTGGTAATGTACGGGTTTAGTCAGAAAGGGTAAAATGCCTGGAGGCGGTCATGGGACGCTGGAGCGAGAGCGTGGGGTTTCGAAGTGACTCTTAGCAGCTGACTGGCCGTAGATGACGGCGATAGGCAGCCGCCCGTGCGCTACAGCAGGGGAGCAGTATTGAGACAGAATTTAGTGGTGTTGATTAGTGCGTCCAGAATGTCACTGATAGTTTTCTGGGGTATGTTGCATGCGTTATTGTGCTGTGCATGCCTGTATTGGTCCTCTATGGGTACCTATTAGCTGAGCTCTCGCCACAGCACTGGCGGTGACGCATCCGGCTACGATACGCCCACCAAGCAGGCAACACAACATAATACGATACTATACGTCGCAACGTGAATGAATTACAACCGGACAATGGTCTATTGAACTTTTTTATAGTAAAAAAGAACCATGGATTTATGTCCGAACTTGTGTTTATTTTGCTCTCGCCTGCCGCGCCCCATCACCAATACCCATCATCTGACCATTCAATGGTGTAAACAAGCCGTACAGGGCTAGCTTGTGATGGACAGCCACAAACACGAGCCCAATAGCCGTTCCCGGAGAATGCGCGATCACTATCGTAACATAACATGTGCAAGGCTTTTCTCTCATTCAAGTCTGGATGTGTCTCTACCACCACATAACGCAACAGTCCGGCAGTCTATTACAAGCCATTGTAAAAGTACCGTGAACCATGTCAATCGCCTACATAACGTACAACTGCACCAACTTGCTCAAAACACCGAAACTCCTCCATCCACCAGGATATCCGCACCCGTGATGTAGCTCCCAGCCTTGCTCGCCAGCATCACCACCGCGCCCGTCAGCTCCTCCGGCACGCCCATCCTCCCAAACGGCGTCCTCTCCGCCCAGGCCCGCCTGTGCTCGGCCAGGCCCTCGCCCGCGTTCAGTATCGTGTCCATGTACCCCGGGCTGATGCTGTTGACGCGGATCCCGTGCCGCGCCCACTCTGCCGCCAGCGAGCTCTTCATCGACAGCACGGCCGCCTTGGCCGCGTTGTAGTGCACCTGCGGCTGCGGGTAGTTGACGACGTGACCCGAGATGCTCGCCGTCAGCACGATGCTGCCCGGCGTCCCGCTGGCCACCATGACCCGCGCCGCCGCCTGCGCGACGAGAAAGCTGCCGGTCGCGTTGACGTCGAGCATGCGCCGAAACTGCGCGGGCGTGACGTCGAGCGCGTCCACGGCCATGACGATGCCCGCAAAGCACAGGCAGGTGCGGATGGGCCCGCCGAGGTGGTCTGGTCCTTCGGCCCGGGAGACGGCCGCGGCGACGGCGTCGGCGTCGGTCACGTCGACTTTTTGAAAGGTAGTTCTCGACGAGGGAAAATCGGCGCGGAACTGGGCCACGGCGGCGTCGCCGGCAGCTTGGTCGAGGTCCAGGATGGCGAGCCCTTGGAGGCCGTGCTCGAGCAGCGCCCGGCAGGCGACGATGCCAATGTCGCCCGTGCCGCCGGCGACGAGGGCATTGCCCGTCACGGCGAAGCGCGCTTTGGCTCGGTCCGCCGGGGAGACGATGGCCGCTGCAGGCTCAGGGACTGCAGTCTTGGACGTCGGCGAGCCGTCACTCATCACCATGCGAGGGGTGATCCGATGGACGAGCTGATCTCGAGGGACAGACATGGCGGGTGGATTTATACAGAGAATATTATATCTATGATGGGAGAGCAAAGAGGTAATGTAGTCTACGTCGTGGTCCAATATGTCGAGGCAATGATGTCTTTTAAACCGTTCATGGGAAACATGGCGAGCAACCTGCTTAAGCTGCAGCCTCACAACTTACACACCACCAGGCTCTCACTAGAACCAGTTCTAGATGATCACCTGCCCGATGCAGCCTAAAGGCTCAGGTAGCGGTACAGTACAGCCCTCGAGTGTACTGTACAGCTACCGCACACGAATGGTGGGGGCAGGCACAGGCGCTGGTGCATGATTGGCCGTAGTTGCACGGAATGTGCTTATTCCAGTTCGTAAAGCCTCCGCTTCCCGGAGACAGCTCACGATGGAGCCCGGGCTCGGCGTGGGGAATCACCAGGGCAGGCTAGTAAAGGGACTGTACAGTGACAAGAAGTGACAAGCAAGGCTGCGTCAGCCACAAACGATTAGCCAACGTCAACCTCCCAAAATCTGCTCCAGAAACCAAACTTGTCTGTTAAGCCATCTGCGCAGCGCGAGGTCAAATCCCTGGAACAACACTGCACTGTCGAGAGACACACCATGTCACCATCATCTTCAACCCGGCCGGACGGCGCGGGGCGCAAGAAGCGCGCGCGCCCTCTACCCCACGTCAACGCCCGAAACTTGGCCATTGAGAAGAAACGTCGAGAGCAAATGAATGGCAATTTCCTGGTAAGGATGCAACCAAACTCTATACTACTTTAAAAGTACATCATTCTTACACCTAATTCTTTATACTACAGGATCTGGCCTATCTCGTCCCATCTCTGGCTAACACGCAGCGTCTCACCAAGGTGCAGATTGTAAACCAAACCATTGAGCACCTGCGCGAACAGCAGGAGCTCTGCGCCACCGCAGCTGGCGAGATGCAGGAGCTGCTAGCGGAAAACTACAGGCTGGCTGCGCAGGTCAACGTGCTCCGATCGGCCGTGCGGGGCCCGGCACCGCCGCCGGAGCAGGGTCTCCCACTGCCGGGCACCTTGGCCCAGCTGGTGGCCATCAGCCAGCTGGGGAGAGGAACAGCCACCCTGCGAGACGCGAATGAAGGACCGGAGCCCAAGAGCAAAGTATCACCGGTAGCGACGGAAGCTGCTCCGGCCAGCCAACCGCATGCTGCGGGTCCACTGCCGGCAGCGCAGAGTGATGATAATGCCGTGCCACCGTATGGCGGCATGTGGAATACGGGCTATAGCTACGCAAGTCTTCCGACACCGCACCAAAATCAATATGTGTGGCCTTCTCAGCGGTTACATGCCCCCGTGGGGAGCTCTCCGCCGCCCACTGTGCCTGCCATGCCGACACCACCCGAGGAGATTCTCGACAACGACGTATTGGCAGATTTCGTATATTATACCAACGCAATGACAACCAACAATGGGTCTGGTTCAAGATTCGAGGGGCTCAATGTGGACATTCCCTGGCCAGGAATAGGCATATGCTAGATCAGCTTCAATTATACCAACCATCTTTCTTGGCCAGATTTTTGCAATGTCTAAACCTGCTTCATAACCTCTTCAATCGCCGCGCGACTCTGCCTTTCACACTCCTGAAACATTTCCAACGCCTCCTGCAAGCCTCTCTTCGTCATTGGATCCTTTTCAATCGCTTCCTGCAGCTTCTCTCCCCCATTCGCCAGATAATCCACCTCCACGCTCGCCACCTTTCCATCCCACCCATCACCCGCCAGCGGATCCGTCTCGGCCAGATGCGCCAGCCTCGCCGCCGGCACGCCCGTCGCCTGGCCCTGGCACGGGGGCGGCGGGTTCGTCTCGACATCCAGCCTGCGCAGGTCGGCGAGGATGTTTTCCGGAATCGTGGCGTGCTCGCAGCCAAACTCGGCCATGGCCATGGCTTCCTCTGGAGAAAGAAAGCTGGCCATCTTGAGCATGGGCTGCGTCTGACCCGTGGCGGCGGCGAGCGTCTTGTAAGCGGCGAGGATCTGGACGATGCGTGGCGACATGGGGTGCTCGAGGGCGGGATCCTTGACGTCGGGCCACTGCGTGCGGTCGGTGTGGTACCAAGAGACTTGCGCACGAGTCAACATGACAAGGACTGTACTGTGGATTACATTGAACTTACAGTTGTAGTAGGGGCTGATGGAGAGGCAGCCGGCCTGGCTGGCGGCAACGGCCTGGGCCACGCTAAACAGCGAGGTGCCGAGCGTGCGGATGCCTTCCTCGCGGAGCTCGCGGCCCGCGTTGAGCGCCGGGCCCGTGGAGGGAATCTTGATGCAGAACTGATCCTTGGAGATGCCGACCTTGGCAAACTCGCGCGCGTAGGAGCGGGCGTGGGCCAGAGTCTTGGCCTCGTCGTAGGCGTCAAAGGGCGAGGTCTGGAGGAGGAAGCGGCCCTGGAGCTTGTCCTTGTTGAGCGCGCATAAACGAACGCTCTAGTTAAGTTAGTTTCTTTACTTGCAGAAAACATTATTTGGTTTTGGAGGCATTGTACCATGCAGTCGAGGATAGACTGCCAACCTTCATTTTTGCGCTCCTGGACGGTCTGCAGAAACAGGTCACGGTTCTCGGGTGCCACCATTTGAACGTAGACGAGACGCTGGTTGCTCGTCTGATCAAACGGGACAAATGGTAGAAGAGACTTGGTCTCGGCAGGGTCCAGGCAATCAATGTCGATTTTGACTGAATTTCTGTTAGAGTGACAAGGCTAGCAATCCGTGTAAGTGAGATGCTTACTGTGCTGCTGAAGCACGTCAAACCAGGTAGTTTTCACCATTATAAAAAAAAGAGGATTATTTAAATTTGTTAGAACCGCTAGTACTCAAAAGAGGCAGCTGGGATACACGGTGATATATATAGTTACAGTCTTGTACGAACTCAAGGCCGACCAAACTGACCTCCGCACTCGGTCTGGACCAAACCTCCACCACAAAGCAACGCTAATCATGCAGGTACTGTACAGCAACCAAGCCCCCCAGATGAAAGCAGGGCGAATGAAAACCCGCGACCCTTTCTCTCAGGGTAGCTCAAATCAGGTTCTTCCCTTTGTATGCCATTTGTGATTTTCAATTCTAGAATATCCACATTTCATCATTTTCTCCGCATCTTACTGTACAGTGACATTCCTTATCCCCAGCACATGCCCAGCTTCGTCGCGAGCTAACCTGCAGGACAGCTTTTCCCCACAGCGGCCTTGTGACGAGGTGCGGCTGCCCAACAACTGCGGCGTCCTATCGTTTCGGCCCCCAGCGTTTCCGTCTTGTTCTCCCATTCCGAAAGCTGGAGCTTTTCTTGTCTGCCGCAACTCTTCAAACTCATACATCCATCTCCAACCTCGAAGCTTCCTGGGCTCAACAACCCCTCGCCGCTCAACTGCCCCGCCGTTCTTCAGCAGGTCTCGCAGCTACAGCACAGCATCCCGCAGTACCACCACGCACGTGCGTCACTTGGGAGCTTTGTTGCCGCTGCAGAGCTTCCCCAGAGCTTTCCCTGTACAATCTCTATTCATACGAGAAAACGGCACCCTCTGCCTCACGCCGCACCGTATCTGTCTTCTCTACGAATCTCTCGACATTGAAATACCATATTTTAAACCTCGGCTCTACCAACACCCCCCGCCATGTCGGCGCCGTGGGACTACATTGCCAAGCTCGTCTGCATCGGCGACTCGGGCTGCGGCAAGTCGAGCCTCACCATCCGCCTCTGCGAGGGCCGCTTCTCGCCGCACCACGATGTCACCATCGGCGTCGAATTCGGATCGCGCATCGTCCCCGTCGGCCCTCCTCACAGCAAATCCCTCCCGCCCTCGATATCCCTATCCTCCGATGCCGACGCCGCACCACCATCCTCCGACGCCGACGCCGCTGGTGGCGGCCTGCCCGAGCCGCCCCGCGACACCAGCAAGACGCCGCAGAAGCACATGAAGCTGTCCCTATGGGACACGGCCGGCCAGGAGACGTACAAGTCCGTCACGCGGTCCTACTTTCGCGGCGCCTCGGGCGCGCTCCTCGTCTTTGACCTGTCCCGTCGGCAGACGTTCGAGCACGTCACCGACTGGCTCAACGACCTGCGCCAGATTGCCGAGCCCGACATTGTCGTCGTCCTTGTCGGCAACAAGGCCGACCTTACTACCTCTTCGGACGGCGAAGACAACAAGCGGCAGGTTACCAGGCAAGAGGCTGAGGAGTGGGCGCGCAGAAACGGGATTCTGGAGTATGTGGAAACGAGCGCCAAGAGCGGCGAAAACGTCGAGAATGCGTTTATGCGCGTCGCGGAGCGCATATACCAGAATATACAGGCCGGCAAGTACGATCTCAACGATCGACGGTCCGGCGTCAAGGGGCCCAGCGCGGGCGGCAGCAGGCAGGTCAAGCTGGCGGCCAATGCGGGCAAGTCGATGACGGGCGGATGCTGCTGAGTTGCGGCGAGCTGCACACTTTCCTGACCAGCCGTAGAGGAGCCATATACATATAATGATACAATGGTCAATCAGACGAGAGAAGGGTTATTTCTCAATGTGGTCTACAAACGATACCAAAAGGACCTCACACATTTTTTTTGTATAACATTGTCTGCGTGCGCATGGCGATATTGGTTTCAACAAAATACTTTCAAAGAAAAAAAAATCATATTGCATTAGACACAAAAACTTCCCTTTTAAACTACTTCACTTTTAAAACCAGAAAAACCAGTGATTTTTTATGTGTTATACATTTCATCGCAGCTTCTCATGATATTTTTTGCTTCGACTTCCACACACCATCTTCCATCCACCTCTATTAGTGCGCAATACACCAAAACTGTAGCATATCCACGGCCAGATTAATTAATCCCCAATATTGAGACACAAAAATCCCAAAATTGATATTCCTGATTCCATTTAATCCGTCATGCGCCATGTCTCGAACCACTTCATGTACGAGTACTGCTTGTTGGGACCAGTCATACCCCAGCAGATGGGGATAAAGGTAATGTAAAGACCAACAATGACAGAGTACAGGACGCCGTAGACGGCACCCTGGATGGCCTGGCTGCGGTTTCTCACCAGCCAGTCGACAAAGAAGCCGAGGGCCAGAATGGCAAAGTACAGAGCCGGGTAGTAGTGGTGAACGTAGGTGACACGGGCCATGATGACGAACGGCAGGTAGTGGAGGAACCAGCCCAAGACGGGGTAGATACCAGCGTAGTGGATCTGATCAATTTCCTTCTGGTCGAGGTCCTTGAAGCCACGCTGCCAGCGGAGGATGTACCACAGCACAACGAGACCGACGAGGCCCAGGGAAACGGTAGAGGCCCAGTAGACGAAGGGGTTGCCGAGGAGGAAGTACTTGACGATGTTGTCGTCCCAGCCGCACATGCGGAGACCGACGTGCAGGATGGGCCACTGCCACCACTGGGAGGCAAGGTCGTCCTGCTTGTCGGGATCGGGAACCAGGGCGTTGTTCGAAGTCATCATGGCGACGTTGAGATGGATGAAGTCGTGGAAGAAGGGAGACTTGTACGAGCCGGGGTCACCAGGAGGAAGCTTCTCATTCCAGTGCGATTCAATGTTCCATTGGGTGTAAGCGTCTCTGGGGTTGTTCTTGGGAGTGCACGTCACTTCAATCTGCTTGAAACCCCACTGAGGAAGGTTGGTGTTGCCGGCACGAAGGTAGCAGCCGAGGACGGGGTGCTTGAGACGGAACGAGGTCGCCAGTGTGCGGATGCGGCTGCGGTCACGGGAAGCGGCATCGCGGACAACCTCTACCTGCCAGTGGTCCTTGTCGTCACCGACAGTCAGGTTACCGTAGGAGGAAACTTCGCGGTCAGACTTGGTCACGGGCGCAGCAATCTCGTGGGAGTGCAGGTTGCGGCCGGTAGAGGCGTGGATCAGACGAATGATGGAGCCATCCGAAATGTAGCGGATGTCGGTGGAGTTGGCGTCGTAGTCGGGCTCGAAGCGGTTGGGGTAGATGAACCAGTCGTTGTTGGAGTCCTTGTGGTGGTAGCAAGTAACCTGCTGCTGCTGAGAACCCTCGGGGTAGGTCTGAACGTGAGAGTGGAGGAGACCGCCGCCGTAACCCATGTTCTTGAGAGTGGCGCGCGAACCAATGGCGATTTCAAGAGGGCTGTCCTTGCCGACTTCAGTACCCTCGAGGTTGGCCTGAAAGAGGGAGCTCATCTGGGCGTCGCCGGGACCACTCTTGCTGAGGATAGCAAAGTGCAGGGCAAAGGAAAGCATGTAGATGAGGAAGGGCACAATGATGAGGCCAACGACGCGGGTGACGACGTGAGCACCGAGGGTGGTGACGGGCATCTTGGTGTTGCCAAACTTGTTCCAGAGATCCTCGGCGGTGTAGATGCCGACAAGAGCAGTAACGAAGAGACCGACCAGCTTGACACTGCAGACGCAGCCAATGCTGACACCGGTGAGGAAAAGCCAGAGGAACCACTCGGGCTCGAAGCTGTTGTGGCGCTGGTTGTGGAACTTGGCCCAGCAGAAGACGGTGGCAACGGTACCGCAGAGCAGCATGGAGTCGAGGAGAATGAATCGGCTAATGGTGGTGTACGAGTTCTCGCAGAGGACCATGAGGGTGACGAACCAGACAGCGGGGCGGCGCAGGTTGAGCTCCTTGGCAGTGTAGTAGGCCATGGGGATACAGACAATGCCAAAGAAGGCGTTGAAGGCGCGCATAAAGGTGTAGTTGACTTCTTCGGGGTATTTGTCGCCAGACTTGAATTCAAAAGAACCGTTGTAACCAGCCATGACACCAGAGAGACCGACAAGCATCTTGCCGAGAGGGGGGTGGACGTCGAAGTAGTATTCGTGCTTGATGTAGTAGGAACCGAACTTGCCGAAGCTACGAGGAAGTTAGCAATTGGGCCAGGTTCCGGTTATAGACAGCTATAGCTTACTGAGCTTCGTCCCAAGTAACAATGTCACTGATGCCAATCTTCCAGAGACGGGTGAAGAAGGCCAGGGCCGTGAAAATCAGCGGGGCAAAGATGGGCTCCCACTGGTTGAAGATGTCCAGAGGGGTAGGAGCCTGGGAATTGGTTAGCAATCATATACGAAGAGAGGTGCAGTCAAAGGACCGACCTTCTTGGCGAGCTTCTTGTCATCGACGGGCTGCGGCGCGGCAGGGGTCTCCTGCGACGAGCCGACAGCACGATGGCGAAGGCCTTCTCCGGCATCAATGCCAGAGGCGGCGGCGCGATCGGCAGCCATTGTATGCGTGTATCGTTGCGTAGGTCGCAATGTGTTGATAAAAAGTTCGAATCGTGTCGAAGAAAACAAAGGAAGGCCACACGTCGGCGTGCGGGCTTGGGGGCGTAAGAAAAGGAGGAGAGGTGCAGCTGGACCAGGCAGAAGAACCTCGCGATGGAGCGTGTAAAGAAGGGACGAGCTGTTCAAGACTCAAAGGAGGCCAAAGGAAAAAGAAAAAAGAAGCGGGAAGAAAGAAGAAAGAAGAATTAAACCCCCAGCATCAAACAGCGACCATAGCAGTCGCAGATGTTTGGATACGATGAAGGAGAATTGGGGAGGGGAAAGGATGAAGAGGAGCAACGAGAAAGCAGGCTTGGGCGAGGCGAGGCATTCGAAAGGGGATGTCGAGGGTGGTTCTACGCTACGCTACGGTACGGCTGGCGGGCTGCGGATACGAGCGATTGGATTTGGTACCTAGACTCTAACTGGAGCGACCGCCCCCTAGCTTTGCAGGGCCAAATCAGGGCCAATTCCATGTTCCCACCTGCAGGGCCCGTCCAAGCTCAGGCGGAGCTGCGAGAAGGCGGTACCTTTTGGAAAGGAGGCAGCTAATAAAGTTGGTACAGTCTTTGAGAGTGTGGCACCAGCTGGTGTATTGGCCAGATTGCAGACAGCTCGCTCTCCCATTAGTTGTTATAGTGGGACACGATGCGCTGGGGCAGCCCCTGCGCTCGCGCCGCGACATGATGGCACTATTTTGGGACGATATTTTTTTGCCCATGCCTGACGGCTGCTACCTTTCCATGTGCGCTTCCTCAGCCCTCAGCTCTCTTCCTGGTCCGTCATCCATGGCATTGTCATTGAGAAAGCTCATCCCCGTCCATCCCCGTCCATCCCCGTCCATCCGTCCCCAGTCGGCGGGTTGTAACCCCTCTCGCTACCAGTACTGTACCAAGCCTTTGGACGACGACTGTGCGATGCGTGGCACGAATAGTCGCAAAACATTTTCTAGGGAGCATTCTGGATAATACCAGCTAGTTTGACCAAACTCTGCAAACTCTGTTCCAACGACGCCCTTGCCCCCATTTTTACGGCGCTCGCTCGACTTCAGGGGTGCATCCGCTGTAGACTCCGTCCAAGACACGTACATACCTACATTCATTGTCCCTCACCAGCCACACATCCCCTTGCACTCGCCACACCTTACCACCCACTGTGCCACCCTCCTCCCATCACTAGCCTCTTCTCCCATCGCTAGCCTCTCCAGCGCTCACCTGTCGCCTCTCGGTCTCCCCGTCCCGTTCGTCACATGCTAGCTTGCCTCGTTGGAAACTCTTTCGCCTTAGCTCATCCAATTTCTCAACCTCCTCCTCACTCATGCTTGTGGCAGATGACTGCTTCTCCTGCCCTTCTCCAGCATCGTTTCCCCGAACATGTAGCGCTTCGCACGCTTCGCCCACAGCCCATCTTCGAGGACACCGTATAGGACCCCAGTCCATTACGCGGCAACCCGCTATACATTGGTACTCATCCGCCCAGCCCTTCCGCAAGGCGCCACGACGCCTCCACAACCGATGTAATGTCGTCTCTCGTCTCCGACTTCATCATAAACCCCGTCCTCCGCCAGGCTCGTCGATTTTCCGAAATCTCTCGCTCGACATTTGCCGGCGAGGACAATGCTGCCGCCACTGCGCTTCCCGAAGCCATAAGCGACGTCTCCGAGGCTGAGCACGACTCCCACGACGACAACGCCGCCGCCATCATGCCGTCCAGTCCTGTTCCTGAGCCCTCGAGCCCCGTCACCAGGCCGCTCTCCGGCTCTGTGGCGACGCCATCGACGCCGCGCTCGTCGACGAGCACCCCGCCACGCGACCGTCTCGGCTTTCCCGTGTCGCCGCGCAAGCCAGCCGGGCCCATCCCGGAAGACGATGGCATGAGCGATCTGCGGGCGCGCATACATGAAATTAATGCGCGCGACATCGAGCAGCCCGAAAAGGCAAAGCTGATCCACGAGGTGCTGTTGGAAGGCTACCGCGCAACGCGACCGCACATGGAACCCGTAAGCCCTGGCCGCGAGCCACCCGGCGCAGAGATATCCCGCGAATATCGGTCGCCGGCGCCCATGACGCTAGAATCGCTCAAATTCTGGCAGAATCAGGTCGGCGAGACAGCCGCTGCCGAAAAATTTCTTCTCACCGAAGCCGACCTCACCCCCACCTACGCTCCCTTCCGTCTGCCCAAGAACGAAGACGGAACCAGGGAGTCGGTCACACCACCCGATCTGCAACCACCCCTGGGATGCGTTCACTATGAGCGCAACGTGAAGCTCCAGTGCTCGACTTGCAACAAATGGTATACCTGCCGTTTCTGCCACGACGCGGAAGAGGACCACAATCTGATTCGCAACCAAACAAAGCACATGCTGTGCATGCTCTGCGGTACGCCACAGAAGGCGTCCGAGGCTTGTGTCAACTGCGGTGAAACCACGGCCCAGTACTACTGCAATATCTGCAAGCTATGGGAAAACCGCAAGAGCAAACCAATCTACCACTGTGACGATTGCGGTATTTGCCGCCGTGGACACGGCCTGGGAAAAGACTTTTTCCATTGCAAGACGTGCCGGGCGTGCATCACCACGTCCATTGAGAGTTCTCATAAGTGTATTGAGCGCTCAACCGACTGCGACTGCCCCATCTGTGGCGACTACATGTTTACATCACCCAAGCCAGTCGTCTTCATGACATGCGGTCACAGTATCCATAAGAAGTGCTACGATCAGCACATGAGGGTGTCGTACAAATGCCCCATCTGCAATAAGAGTCTTGCCAACATGGAAACACAATTCCGCAATCTGGATCTGCTGATCCAGGCCCAGCCCATGCCGGCAGAATTTCGTGACACCAAGGCTGTTGTGTTGTGCAACGACTGTTCTGGAAGATGCACCGTGCCATATCACTGGCTGGGGTTAAAATGTCTTATTTGTCTTTCATACAACACCGTCGAGCTGCAAATTCTTGGACGAAACAGCGAGATGCTTCAGACCGCCAACGAGCGACAGGAAGAGGCTGCTGGTGCACCGGAAGCGGTGACTGCCACGCAGCCCGTCGCTATCGCGGCAGATCGCCCAACGGGTGTGAGCAGGCGCAGACACTCTTCGAGCCTTCACGTCGATTCGCAACACTTGGTGCCAGATCGAACGGCAAGATCACTCTCACCGCAAAACATGATGCCGGAGCACACCTTGCCCACCATCTTGGCCGCCGACGAAGACTCGGACAATGACATCCTCGGTATCTGGGGACGATCAGGGGAAGAATCGAGCGACGACGAAGAAGTGGAAGAATACGACAGCGACAGTGATGAGCTCCCTGACATGGATGATGATGACGAGGAAGAGGAGGAGGATCCCAACGAAATTAATCTCATCGGCCATCGCTGAAGAAGAACAAAAACTCTGCTCAATCAATTCGTGTTGCATATAATTACGACTGCATAATGACAAAGGAAATCGACACTGGGGAGGTGTCAGGGGACGGGGGCTAACATTGCCGGCGTTTGCTTTTTTATTTTATCAGGAGTCGGGGCGTTTTCTTCTTCAGCACATCGGGCAAGCGAATCGCAGTGAAACATTTCATACACTATAGAAATTGAAGATGGATTTTTTTGACTCAACATCTTGGCTTAAGACCTTGTGCGTACTTGCCGCCTTCCCCGGTTTGGTATTTCTGAGTCGACTCATCTCTCAGGTAAACCAGGTGAACAACCATTTAGACCGGTGTCCAACTCCAAGGGCCTTGCGATAACCGGGACGCAATCGTTTGATGCCAGGTCCCACTCATAGTTACAATAGGCATGAAATGACAAAGTGACTGAATTCTGTTAGTTGGCTATATTTTATCCTGTCACGAGGCATTTGATCATTCTTACTTCCAACAGTGTCTTTCGTTGTGTAGTGTAGCGAAAGTGGCTCCGTTCTGAACTCCTCGCACCGGTTTATTGGCTTCGGTGACGTTTGTTTTGCCAATGGACCGAACGCAATAATGATCAGACAAGTATTCGACAATGCCAAGATCTGGAGCCATGGCAGCTGGCAGAAACGGCGCGGCAGTAGCGATAATAGTGGTGGAGCGCATGTTGTGTGCAGTAAATTCTCGAGGCTTTGCAATTGATTTCCAACGTTTGCTTTTGATACTGACGGTAATGGAGAAAAGAAGCTTTGCAAAGAACAGGAAAGTTCTTCTAAATATAATCATGAAAAGTGTCCAGGCGTAAGCGGAGTCGGCCCAAGATTTCGCAGGCACGGTATCGTGAGACGCAACAGAAGTGTGAGAGTCGAATCCATCAGATTTGTCTCGGGGGGTCGCCGGATTGAATGGAATAATATGCATCTTTTAGTTTTAAATAGATTTCGTAGTCTTGATGACCGTTTCATGATTGGCTGCCAGAGTTCGCTGTGGTACCTCCTTACGCGTTGAGCTGCCCACACCATGTAGGCATTTGCTGGGACACAATCTGGAGCGTCAGAGGAACCGCCATAACAATCGTCGCCCAACACTTCTCGCATCTTTGCGTTGAGAGAAAATAGCTAATGCTCGGTTACCCGCTTGCTGAAAAGGTGTAGATAATCCCACTTTTATCACAAAAGAAAAAGTACGGTCTGATCGACTCCTGTTGGCAGTTCCTTTCAGGATCAATGGAATGGAGTGAGTCTCATGCGATGCCAGATGATCGCGTTCCAAGCGCTTTTATCACACCTCAAAAGGGGCCAATTTTTACGAAAGATACACATCCGTTTATACAAATCGATACCCTTCGACTTTGTTTCGCAATCAATTTTTTTCTTCTTGAAACTAGGCACCTACAACATAAGACTGGAATTCCTGCTGGCCAAATTGGAGATCGGCAAGACTCCTTAGAGCTTCTGATACCGCAGGTAAAGGCATCAGTAGAAACGAATTTAAAGGCAAAAAGTGGCTCAAACAGACAACCCACGTACCAAGATTAAAGACAATGGCACTGTGATGGTAGTTATTCCCTGCAACTATACCCTGCAACAAAAGTTTTGCACCAGCCTGCCACTTCACATCCAATGTCTCACCGGTTTTCATGGACCAGGGTGGCCGTCCTGTTTACGGGTAGAACGTAATAAATACTCATTAGCTTTTCAAGTCACGTTTCCCGTTTGCTATCTGGTCTCAGGCCGCAACTGGCAGGCAGTGAAGAGGTACCTAGAGGCAAGGAAGTATGCCTCAGCGGGTCGTTGTAGTGCGAGCGACCAGCTCCCCGCTAGTTCTGTGATATGTGTAGCCCCCGACACTCATTTCTTCTCTTCACTGTGTAATATGCATTTGTACATGAAGAAATATTGATTCGTTTTCCTTGAAAAAAAAAAGCATGAAAATGGAATACATGTTCAAATTCGCATGACAAGGTTGAGATCAGCTTTAGCTTTTCGAGTGAGCCTGCCCATGTGTTGTAGAATGCCACTAAAAATCCGACATTCCCAAAACGCCCCTCTTGAAACTCCTAAGCAAACTGTACAGTCATTATTCATATCCTTGTGTCTATAAGTCTGAGCAGGCGACATCGAAGCACCTCTACCCGTTATTGTCGGCCGCTGTCGCGCTCGATGAGCTGTGCTTCCTGACGCAGTTCCTTGACGACTTGCTGCAGCAAAGCGGCATGCAATTAGCATTCATGTTTTCCCGTAATACCACATATCAGAAGCAGAAACAACTTACTGCCAGCGCTTCTGGGTTCACGCCCCGTTCAATAAGGGAGATGCACATGGACAATGTCTTGCGATCCAGGTGACAGTTCTGCAAACACATGACGGCGGGGCACGCGTCAGTCTGTTTTGTGCCCCAGAGAGGGGTGAAAGTAGGGGCAGGACGTACAAGAATGGTGGAAATCTCGTGCAGAATATCAACAGCCTGCTGCGCCGCGGCGCGCTTGTCGGTTTCGGGCATGATGGCGGATTGTGAAAAGGTCTTTGTTGGATGGTCGTTGTGGTTCGGCGCTGGAGAAGAAGAAGACGCGGTGCTGTGAAGCTACCTACAACACCGCGCCAAGGTGCCCCAATTTATCTGCCAGCCCAGCGATCGTGGGTGTCCTGCGAGAAACGGTCTGTCGATGCGGCGACTCCTAGACACCTGCGTTTTCTCGCAATTTTCAAAAAAAATTGCCCTTTTGAACCTGAAAGATATGCAAAACCCAGGGTATCCGGATCGCGGCAATGTGCCCATTATCTAGCTGCTGGGGGTGGATCGTCTTGTTTGCTTCTCTTTGCTTCGTGTCGAGCTCGCAACAATGCATACCTTGTAACAAACTGCAGCAAGAAGAGAAACAGGGCAAAAAATTAAAAAGGGCGTGGGTGAAAAAAAGTGAAATGCATTTTTCTTCTAATCGTCACTCAGATTTGCCTCTGGAGACTTCTACTTACAGCTCCATTACTACTCGCTTCGCATCTGATTGTGTCTCGAGAGCTGGTGTAAAGAGGACTGCCCGCATGCAAGGTTCTCTGCGGGAATTTCGGATGCTTTTCTGCTTTCACATATCCACGATCAAGCCGGAGCAGGACCACGCAGCCAAACTCATTACCCTGCGTCGGACTCGCCCGCCACCAAAGTATCTCGCGCCACCCATCGAAAATGGCCAGTCCTTGCACCGTATCATCATCTCCCTAACATGCGGGGAGGAAAGAAAAGTTAACAAGCATCACTTCCGTTCAATTCGCTACAACAAAAGTGTCCAGCCTCGCATTCGCCAGGCTCCAATATATACAAAATGCAAATCGGCGAGCCGTGCTCGGCCCCCAAACTCCCTCGTGCCAAAATGACTGCGCCAAATCCTTTGAAACCGAGTAGCAACCAAAACAAGGGTATATGCAAGAATCTCCACCAATCTCCCCGAGCAATCACGACTTCATGGCCTCCACAAACAGCTCACGCATGCCCTTCAGCAGCACCACGAGCTCCCTGGACTCGTTGACCCTCTCCAGCACCTTTTCCACTGCGTCCCGCTCCAGCTTCGGCCGGCAGTGCTTGACGTCGTAGTCGCGCGAGCTCGTCACCAGCTCGAACCAGGCCTCGCGCTCCCAGTTCTTCTCGTCAATGTGCGTGTAGATGAACTTGAGCCGGTCGTCGCGTCCGGCGCCCTCAATCTTGAGGCACAGGTTGGTGATCCAAAAGTCGAGCTCCGGCACGTTGAACCGCGACTGCGCTTCCTGGTGCTGCGCGTGCGTGCGCTGCGCGGCGAGCTTGACGTCAATCTCCCGCTGCGTCTGGGCGATTTGCTCCCGGAGGCTGTCGCGCTGCGCTAGGTGGTGGTCGCGCTGCGCCGAGAGCGAGGCGATGGCGGCCTCCATTTCTTGCTTCTCGGATTCCTCCTTGTCGATGCTCTGCTGGTATGTTTTCGTCTTGATCTGGGCGATTTCGATGGCCTTTTTCTTCATGCGCTCGTCCTCTGCCAAAGGTGGGCTGTGGTAAGCAAAATGTAGTAAATGGTTAACGGTGCGCGCGGTATTTTACCTTCTAGCTCGGCGACATTCATTCGAAACTGGTTGCGCTCTTCCAGCACTCGTTTGCGCCCTTGCTCAATGTATGCGTCGAATTTTGTTGTGAATCTTGCCATGCGCTCCCGCAGCTCGTCGAAGCCAAAGTTGATGTTTGGCAGCTGGTCCACCATCGAGGGCCCGACAGGCGCCATGGTTTGTCGGCTGACGCTGCCAGAAAATGTAGTCGTATGCTCGTATGCGGCCGCCATTGTGATGACGATTTTGAGGTCGTTTTGATATCTTGAGACTCGAAAAAGATGCGAAGGCCGCTGTCGCAATCAAGTGGCAGACGCGATAGTAGTGGGGGGTGTTTACTCAAATGGGCGCGTTGCTCGGCCGACCGCTCAGAAAAGAGCCAACGGCATCGCGGCACGTGATCTTCAACTCTAGCTCACTTCAACACTTTCTGATCCAGATGCGCATTATCTGTCGCGACGCCGAATTAATGATTTACTGCAGCTTCTGATGTGCTAATCTCAAATTTCACTTGCTGAACCTTTGCATTCATTACTTTTGACGCCGACCAGCTCAGGATGAATATACAGACTACAACGCTACTCACATCGGACCGAAAATCTTTATTAGGCCCAAATGGCTGAAGCACACGGTTTCGCAGGCCATATATATGGTGATGCTGGAATTTTATCGTATCGCTTAGCGAATCAGAGTCTGGGAGATCACGTTGGTGACCTACACTCGTCGCGACACACCAAGAAAGGTTAGAAGCACTGCGGGTAACGATCATTCACCGGCTGACGCTTTCCAAGAGCCCAGATTTTCAATTGTCGGCGCATCTGCTGAGCTATATCCACCGTCAAAGACGGCCCAGCCTAATGCAGGCTCTGACTCATGGCGCATGCGAAGAGAGCAGCAGAGATGGCTCATAAAATCCCACCCAGAAGCTGCCATGGGCAATTTTGCTTTTCAAGAACCATTGCGCGAAGACATGTCCAAGTTCAAGGCAGCTGAAACGCTCGTCAACGACCGACCCTTGCTTGCAATCGGATGCATGCCAACTGTCACTGGCCGCCAAGACAGTAAACCGGTTCCGTTTCTCGCTTCCGCAACGGGAGAATCCGGCGACGTTCTGCGGCTGACTGTCGCTGATCAGACTAGCTGGGAGTGGGCTGACAGCAAAGATGCTTCTTTGCAACTCTCTGTGATAGATTCTTTGCAAAGCGAAAAGGAAATCAAATGGTCATCTGACAGTCTTCCCATCACCCAGATCAAATATGCAGAGGGCTTGTCAAACCAGTCACACGTTCGTTGGCTGCTCGTTCAAAGGGGAACTTCAACCACCATCTTCCAACCAGAGCATCACCCCACGCCGATTACCGAGAACCGAGTCTTTGGAGGTTCTTTGTCTAATTCGGCGGCTATGATCAAGGCAAATCCAATTTTGAAATTGTACCACACAGACACTGGTGGAAATGCGCACTCTGATGTGGCGTTTAGTCCAGCTACCTATGGTGGGGACGCTCTCCTAGCATTGATTGACGAATGCGGCTTTTGGAGTATATGGAATCTCCAAGGAACGTACAGAATCGGGCTCAATACCATCAGAGTCATACAGCGATCTTTTGGGCATATCAACAACGGACCACTCCAGGAATTCCCGACAGCGCACAAATTCCCAGCCGAAAAGCATGGTCTGCTCGTTATTTCCAATCCAAGCATGGCAGCCCTAGATCCGTTGGAAACAGATACGCGTACCGGATCGACAATATTGGCAAGCCCGATACTCCTCATGTGGAAGGCCGACAGGCTTCAGGCTGTGAATATGCATCCTGCCAGTTTGGTATCACCGTTGAGGAAATTCTGGGCACCAGAAAGCAAAAACAATCGAATAATTGATGTTCAGAAATGTCCCGCCACAGACAGTCGCATATTTATATTGACAGAAAAGAGTCTTGCTTGGGCTGAAATACGCCAGGGCCAGCACCAGCCGAGCGTCATTCTCACAATCCCACATGTCGGAGATGGATCGTTGGTGCCAAAGATGACAAGCTGCGCTTTGGAAGATGGCACTGCCATGGTTTTTATCCTTTCAACCAAAACAGGCCAGCTTTCGGTCTACTGGCTCGAATCTAGAGACAACGGCCCAGTGCGCTGGCATCGGCATGTCACGTCCCTTCCGAACACAAACGGCGGTTCTCCACTTTCCAACATTTCGCAACTCACCGTCACGCCACTGCATCTTGAACTCTCTGGCAGCAAATATCCTTCGGGTGTGGGAGCCGAGTACAAACGCTCTGGTGTGGAATTTTTTCAGGTCAGCATTCTGTCTGAGGACTTGGGCATACGGTACGGCATCTACACGACCATGTACGACCCTAATCAAGAGATTGCGCTGCCGACGAAACGGCTGGCTTGGTCCATGACAGAGCAACAAAGGCAGTGGAAAAAACGAAGAAGGCATTTCCTGCAGCATTTTGAAGACACATTCGTGCTGCCCGATGGAATGACGGAGAAGGGCTTGGCTTTGGCCATGCGGCGTCGTGGCACTGGCGAGGATGAGCTGGTTGGCCAGAACGTACCAGAAGTCAAAGCTCCCCAGCCTGTTCGCTTGAACATGGAAAGGCTTTGTCGAGCCATTGGCCACAATTTGGCCGAAGCCCAGCAAAGGGGCCCGAAAGGTCTTCCTCGCGACCTGTTTGAAGCTTTGCAAGACCTGTTTGACAATAGCGAGCCTGGGAGCAGGGCTCCAATGGTTACGTGGTATGTATTTTCTGACGAATGGCTTAGGAAATAGCTAACAGTGTCCAGGCACCAGCTTGCTGACGCAGTGGGCGACGAAGCCGAGTTTGACGGTATCGACAACGGCATGGAAACAGAAATAGAGAGACTGTTTGACGCTGCCGATGAAAACAAGGTGGTTCCACAAGTTCGGCGCTTCAACCATAAAGAACCGGCAGATGGCCTC
Source organism: Aphanocladium album (assembly GCA_029218145.1). Classification (NCBI taxonomy): domain Eukaryota; kingdom Fungi; phylum Ascomycota; class Sordariomycetes; order Hypocreales; genus Aphanocladium; species Aphanocladium album. The sequence goes on from JARDXD010001721.1 coordinate 69,958, forward strand.
GTCAGCTTTACCTACCTTTACAGCGAATACGGCAATTTATGGCTTGATTCCTTAGAATCTCGCATCACGGATGACATTCAGGAGCAGCGCAAAGTTTGGGTAGCGGAAGTAGCGCGGAATATGCTCTTCTCCAGCTACGGCGTCCTGGTTCAGGATATCCCCGTGTTTGGTCCCCAGAACCTGGAGGCCTCGCAGCAGCCCGGCAGAGGAGCAGCCAGCTCTTCGATGCTCACGTCCTCGCCAGGCAGCTCCCAGTTTTCTCACGCACCTTCGGAATTGGGCCATGGCAGTGACGGCGCCATGGCGAGGCTGCGCTTGTTGGCCCCGTCACTTGACACAACGGAGCTGGCATTTTCGAAATCTCACAACCTGCTGTCCTACTGGCCGGCTGAACGCGGTCGCGATCCCGAGAGCTACGTTTCGACCGTGGCCGTCGCTTCTGATGACAAGTTTAGAGAGGCGCGCGACCGTCTTCAGAGGAAGGAGGCGAAGCGGCGCTCGCACGTGGATAAATTCAGACGGCAGTCGATGATGCGCCAGAGCATGGGCCACGGTCGGGAAGACGATGTTAGGGGCTCGTCTCCTGGACCTACCCGCGCTCAACTCATGTCCAGCCAGGCCGGTCCAAGGTCCAGCCAGGTTGGGCCCAGCTCGTCTCAGACCCAGGCGCCCACGATGCCGCCTCTGACGATGAGCCAGCCTGTTTCGGGAGCCTTTGGCGCGAGAAAGAAGAAGACCAAGCCGAAGAGGAAGAGCGGCTTTAGATAAATCGTAAATATACCCATTTGAATTTCATACGCACTACAATAATATTTAGTGAGTTTTCCGCAAATGTTGTGACCTATTAAACTGTCTGCATCCGCAAGTGCAGTAGGCTGCTCTATGGTGGGGCAAGTGAAGGCTTTACTTCATCCCACTTCGAGTTGAAACCAGGTGCCTTGGTTGCGCATCTCAACAAACGCAGCTGCAAAAGACTTAATTTCACAGAGAAAGGAGCCGTGCACCGCAAATCACTCTCACTAGACAGCATCAGGTTGCCAAAGATGTCGCACTCGCATTCGCACTGCCACGACGAGCACGGTGGCCATGGCCACGAGCACGACCACTCAGACGACATCACGCCGGCCCTCCAGTCGTCACTGTACGAGCAAATCAACTTTGACGAAATCGTCACCCTCAACGAGTCACAACGCGATGCCGGCAAGGCCATCGTCAAGAAGACGTGGACGGAGCGTCTAGAGATGAACCCCGAGCTGGAGAGCGACGCAGATGAGCAACTTCTCATGACTGTTCCGTAAGCTGTTGCCCCCGCCATCACAACCTTGCAGTCCAATTCGACCACTGCCACGCCGCATTCCTACCATTTTTCTGTTTTTTTTTAAATATATAAACAAATTGCAAAATTCTCTCTTGAATTCGGATTGTTGACTCTGCCACAGATTTACCGCCCAAATCAAACTCCACGCCATCCTCATCCGCACATCCCCCGCCGCCTGCGCGCCCAAGACGCTGAACCTCTTTGTCAACCAGGAGAACCTCGACTTTGAGGCCGCCGAGGAGTCGGACCCCGTGCAGCGCCTCGAGCTGTCGCAGACGTCTGACATTCAAGAAATCCCCGTCAAGCGGGCGCTGTTTGGTAAAGTGCAGCGTCTGGGCCTCTTCTTTGCGGACAACTTTGGCGACGGCGACGAGGACGTGACGCGCATCAGTTACCTGGGCTTCAAGGGCGAGTGGACGCGGCTGGGGAAGGCGCCGACGAACATCATCTACGAGGCGGCGGCGCAGCCGGGAGATCACAAGATCAAGGGCACCGATGTGAATGCCATGGGTAGCGGGATTGGAGGACGCGGGCCGGGTGCCTAAAGGGACTGCATCACAGCCCGCAAAATAAAGAAATTCGATAGGAAAAGATCACAATCGTCATTTTATTGTAGGTGCACTTCTGGTCGTCGACTTCTAAAATCTTGGTCTGTACTCCAGCGGTATAGCCTTTACTCGAAACTTCCTCTAGCCTCCCCCAGCAGCTGCGGGAACAATCGCTTTGCACGATCCATGAATACTTCCCAGGCAACACCCTTGCGCAGCACACGTATATTTTGTGCATGAAAGTTGACGGCACCCGAGCCATACGTATGCCACTTCTGCAATCCGTAATCCACGAGCAAGTCGGCGTGCGCCAGCACCTCGTCCCCGACATCCTCCAGGCGGAACCGTTGTCCCTGCCCCGTCGCGTTGGCCGACGTGCCAAAGATGAGCATGCAGTCTTGGTCGCACAGCCGTCCGAGCTCGCGGCAGAACGGGCCCTCGGGGATCACAATGCTCACCGTGCTGCCCTTTGTGACCTGCGCCAGCGTCGTATCGTCCCGCGCGGCGAGGCGCGGGTGGAGGTTGTCCGGGTCGAAGCCGGCGATGATGCTGACCATCATGCACATCTCCTCCATCATCACGCGGGTGAACCCAAACTTGGCCTCGGACAGCGTGTGGATCTCGTGGTGCTGCCTGTAGGTACCCAGGATGCCAATGAAAGGCGTAGCCGACGTCGGTCGGAACGACGACAAGCCCTCCGTCTTTGAGGCCTTGGAAGGCTTGCGCAGCGTCGTGGGACACGCTGGGGAGCTTTCCCGGCTCGGGGATAATGCGAGGAGCCACTATGTTGCAGAAACTTGGTAGATTCCAAAACTTTACGGCTGTAAATGTGATTTTATAGACATTTTCAAAGTTAAATACGAGATACTAATTAGCATTAATCAACTTCTTTTACACATACCCAAAATAGATAACACCGCGAAGTGACGCCGGCTACTAAAATTCCAAATCACTTTCTGCGGATCTTTATAGTGTACCCAAGCAAGCCATGATTGCACGCGGTCGATCAAAAAATGGTTACTGGCCCAACAGAGCAAATGATGGCCATTTCTGTCACAAATCCTGCCGAGCAGCCGTGTATTGTAGAATAGGTAGTCCGCGGCATTCGGATCATGTTCAAGTCAAACGACAGCGAGTTAGCGCAGTTGGCTAGGCTGTACTAAATCAGTGCCTACCTGTTTTGCAAAACCATGACCAAAATGGCGCAAAACACAGCAGAACTTCTGAGTAAGAATTAATAGCTTGACGAGGCATACGTCAATCTAAAATCACCATATTTTATCATATTTGCTTTACCAGACAATACCTTCTAATTTGCAGTTCTAGTTATTGCTTGTAATGAAGTAGCAGCTCATTCTGGTGGGTCTCCGCAGCCAGGGGCGCACGTGACAAAAAAAGATGCTTCCTGGCGCCAGCATTTCGCATCCCGAAACGAAAGCTGTATTCAACCCACGTCAATTGAATTTCCCACACAACCGCATAGACGATGCAGCTTCGTCTACCGATACGGGTGGCCCTCCCGCGGGTCACGCCCGCCCGGCCCGACACCGGGCGCCGGCTGCTGCTGCCCCTGACGCCCTCTCGCGGCATCAAGTACGGCTGGTCCACGGCACCACCACGATCGAAGCCGCGACGATTCAACCAGCCCAACTCGGGCCTGCCTGAGCTGACGACGGGCCCCGCGGCGGCGCTCAAGCGACGGGAGAACACGACACCGCACCGCACCGGCGTGCTGGCCGTCAAGAGGGGCATGACCAGCATGTTCGTCGGCAAGGTGCGCACACCCTGCACCGTGCTGCAGCTCGACCAGGTCCAGGTCGTCGCCAACAAGACGCGCGAGAAGAACGGCTACTGGGCCGTCCAGGTCGGCTACGGCTCCAAGAACCCACGCGGCCTCACCAGCCAGCTCCTGGGCTACTACGAGGCCAAGGGCATCGCGCCCAAGGCCGACCTGCACGAGTTCAAGGTCCGTGACGAGGAGGGTCTGCTGCCCGTCGGCGTGCAGCTGCAGCCCGACTGGTTCCGCGTCGGCCAGTACGTCGATGCGCGTGCCAAGACTCGCGGCATGGGCTTCGCCGGTGGTATGAAGCGCCACGGCTTCGCCGGTCAGGAGGCGTCGCACGGTAACTCGCTGAACCACCGTACCATTGGTACGACCGGTCCCTCGCAGGGCAGCGGTAGCAGAGTTCTGCCCGGCAAGAAGATGCCCGGCCGCATGGGCTTCGAGTATGCCACGGTGCAGAACCTCAAGGTGCTCAAGGTGGACAACGAGCTCGGCATTGTGCTGGTCAGCGGCCCTGTGCCCGGCCCCAAGGGCCGCGTGATCCAGCTGCAGGACTCGAAGAAGCGCAAGGCCCCGAGCAAGCCGTTCCGCGAGAGCGCGCTGGAGCAGGTCAAGGAGAGACACCCGGATGCCGAGGCCAAGCTGCAGCAGGCCAGAGAGACGCACATGAAGCTCAAGGAGGAGCGCAGAGCACACAATGCCGATTTATAAAGGATATCAAAAAGCAACCTTGGGACGAAACATGGAGTCTGGGCTTGGAACTCCGGCATTGATGTAAAAACAAAACTCCTCATTTGTGAAGCGGACTTTTTTAATTAGTTTTTCACTTGTATTTATAGATGTACACATGAATTGATAATTATTGTACAGTTGTCGTGGACTGTTCCACAAGACTTGATTTTCCACGCTAAGCAGAGATTGTTCATGAATGTTCCCCCATCTTCTTCCTCTTATTTGTTCAGCGCACCCTGCTGTCTGAAGCCGCGCTGCATGGCCTCCTCGTCCAGCGGCGGCAGCGAGTCGTCGGCCAGCAGGCTCTTGAACGGGTCGCCGTCCTCGAGCAGGTCGATCCAGCGTCCGTCCTCTGTGCGCAGGCTCCACTCGGACGTCTCGAACAGGCTGCGGCTCGTCGGGCGGCGGCTGGTGAAGCGCATGACGGCGGTGCCCTTGGACCCGCGGACGGAGAAGTTGATGTCGATGCGGCCCTGCATCTGGTTCATCTCGCCGCCGATCCAGGGGATCTGGTGCTTGAAGTAGATTTCGTCGCCGAGTATCTCGCGGGCGCGGACCGAAGTGCGCAGCGCGTACAGTGTCGAGGAGATGACGGGTGACGAAGATTTCTGGTAGTTGAAGATGGCAAACGACGAGGCGGCGACGAGGACGGCAAAGAGCGGCAGCGTGCGGCCCCAGCGGAAGCCGACCTGAGTAATGTCTGCACGACAAGCCGAATGTTAGCGTGGGGAATGCAAAAGTATCTTCTCGTGAGGGATGAGCGACGAACCAGGCAGCTCGCGGTCGGCGCGGCGAGACATGAGAGGTCCGTCGCCAGCTTTCGGCGCGGGCGTGTTCCATCGCTTTTGCTGGGCGTGGCGGTTGCGCAGGCACGAGCGGCTGGCGGTCGAGGCCTGCTCGACGCGGGGCAGGCTGGCGGCGATCCGTTGCCGCAGCATTGAGGCGGCTCTGGTGTTCATATTGGTGGTCGTGTTTCTGGACGGGATGGGATGATGCGATGCAGCATGTCGTCTGCGCAGAATTTCGACGGGGTCGCAGCGAGAGGACCCACGTCTCAGCACCAGCCGCCAGTGGTACTGCCAACCGCCAAAAGCCGCTGTAAGAGCGGTACTGGGCAAGCCAGCGCTATTCAGAATAGAAACAGGCGGAAACTTAGTGCGAAAAGAAAATTCTCAAGTTCCTAATGCTTCCATTGTGTAAGTGTTCAATTTTTATGCTTTGGGTTTTCTGAGTTGTTGAGTCGCTATACAGCTTGGAACAGTTCTCACCTCAGGACCTTTGATTACCTGCCACTCTGCTGCATTCCCTAGCGCTCACAAACACACTAGTATATCAATTTTTAATTGGTGAGATTTTAGAGAGGATTTCAGAATTATTTGGCAAGAGAAAAGCACTTGTATTGAAAGGTATCGCCGTCTCGGACACAGCGACCTCGCATATCCAAGCGAGCGAGCCTCTCTAGCCTGCATAGCACCAGCCCGAGAGGAGATATGGCAGTTCTCGTTTTCATCTCTGCTTGAGAGTTGCGTCTATTTCTATAACTTTAATTAGTGGAATTTCCTTTATGAAAGTCCATTATCACAAATAAGCGCACACTGAGGGGGGATTATCTTAGCATCGCTGCTTCTCTCAGTAGCGTTACTTTTATTACCAGGTGCTGCCTTTCTCTGCTTCTCTTACCACGCTGCTTTTCTCACCAGCGCAGTTCTTTCTTTTATCACAGCTGCTCTTTATCAAGTTATCCTGTTCAAGACTGCCTTACTTCTAGCAAGACGTTTCGTTCAAATTCTTTCCTCCATGGTTGGTTGAGCCGTGCAATCATTGCAGCGACACCACTGGTGCCCTTCTGTCACCCTCTCCCCCTCCCCGGTCATCGAAATCCGCATGACCTTGAAGCCACCTGGTCTTTTGGGCACATGATGGTCATTGAAAGGTGGTTTCTTGTTTCGCCTCGGCAACGTGGCGGGGCGTCTCTTAACTGGTCACATCCGACATTCACATCAAGACTGGTCGCAAGCGTCGCAGAGCATGCGTCACGGTTGGAGGTTACGTTGGCCACTACGATAACCAAGCAATTTTCATTTTTACATAACAACTATGGAATATCTCAAAGTATCAAAATCATGAAATAGGAAACGTACGGACAGGCCAGCTGCCTTGAGGCATTGCGGATGGTCTTCCGGACACCAGATTAGGACCGACCCGGACAGCTGACTTCAGTCGAGATAAATAACCATTATACCTGTGATGTTGCGCGTGAGCTGCGGTCGTGGGGCCTGCACTACTGGGGCCGATCTTGCGACGGCGGTCTGGTAGTTGTAGGCCTCGTTAACTGCGTTGGATTCGTAATAAGCATTCATTGCCGGCTGCTGGGGTTGGACTGGAGCCATTGCAGCTTGCCCGGCCGCTGAGGCCTGGCAATGGCCATTGCAAAGAGAACAAAATCCTGGTGCGTGCACATGTTCCTGTCGAGGATAAGATTCGCAATATGTTGCAGGATAGCCCTGCTGTAGTTGCCCTGACGCTGGAACATTGATTCGTGGGGCGATATTAAACGATGGGGACTGCGCCTGCGCTTGGGGTCCTGTGGCCGGGTGAAAGCCTTGCGCGGCAGGTTGAGCAGGCACACAGCCGTGGCCAAATTTCAAAGAGGCCGGTAAAGGACTTGGCCATGGAAGAGCACATTCAGAACCAGGCAGAGCATTGCCGGCATAGTTGGCTGGTGCGGGGGCGGCGCACGTTGGCGGAGGCCTGTTGGTGAAGAAAGGCTCAGGCCCTGCGCCGAAGTCGGGCTGCGCACTTGGCTGGTAGTTTGGCTGGTGGTTTGGCTGGTAGTTTGGCTGGTAGTTTAGCTGGTAGTTTGGCTGGTAGCTTGGCTGGTAGCTTGGCTGGGAGTTTGGCTGGTAGCTTGGCTGGGAGTTTGGCTGGTAGCTTGGCTGGTAGCTTGGCTGGTAGCTTGGCTGAGGAGGAGGAGGAGGAGGAGGAGCACTTGGTGCAGGCCGAGTCGAGTCTGCTGCCATGGGCGGAGGCTGAGGTGCCATCCGCGGCCGCTTGATTGACTGCTGGGCGTGCTTTTGGGCGTGCGCAGCACTTGGTGGGCCTGGACTGTCACGAGTCAGTAGTTCGTTTGGAATGTCTATGGTATCCGGTGAGTCGTCTCGGTAATAAGACTCTGCAGTAGCAGTAGCCACCATTGCCGGTGGGCTGGCTGCTGCAGTGTAAGAGCCTCCAGAAGGCGGGACCTCGACGTCGGGCCTCTTCCGCTTGAGAGGATCGCCGCACACTGGCATGTTCCCTTTGGGAGCGCCGCCAGAGAGGTGCAGCTCGCCTTCAACGCTGGATGCTTCAGCGGGCTGCTCACTCTGCCGCTTGGGCAGGCGGGCGAGTCTCGGCTCTGCACCAGACGGGACAGCAGGGTTGTAGTTTTTGTTGGACATGACGTTGTGTAAATTCAGGCTTGGGTTCTTAGAGCGCTTTTAATGTACGAGAATTAGTAATCTCGAACGTGTAACCGTGGGTAGAGGGCGGGAGCGTACTTGGGTGTTGGAGTTGCTGGTTTGGGGGGGTCGGTTTTCGGCGGGCAAGTTGGTTGCTGCGACTGCGATGGCGATGGCGATATCACGATTTACATTGGGAGAGAAACAGGACCTTTTATAGTTGGATTCCTGCACGTATTTTGGCTAATTCGGTTTGATTCTATTTGCAATATTCAACGCAGCGTCTTTCTGCTCAATTCTTGTCATCTTGACATCCAGAAAATAAAACAAAAAAATCACCAACGCCTTCGCATCCACGATGGACAGGGTCTGCCACACCAGGTTGCATGGGTATCTGGAAACTGCGCTTGCTATCCCACACCCCCCAGCCGTTAGCGGCTATCTCTGGAGGGTGGTCGTCTGTCAGAGTTGTCTCTCTCCAAAGCACCCCTGCACAGTTTGAAAGGACCATGCAGGCAGCCTTTCTGGCTGGTGTACGTACCTGGTTTGCGGCCAACGCCCGCAGATTTTCAGGTATCCCGCCACCCCCCAGGTTTGCTTGGGCCGAGCTTCTCTTCTTTCCTTTTTTTTGGGACGTCTACTCTGAGCGTCTACGCTCTTGCTCCTTCCCATCGTAGTCTGTAGTCTGGTGCTCGTCCTAGCCTTGCAACTCCCTGTCTCTATACCTCTCTGCTACAGCCGTGCCCCCCTACTAGCACTGGCAAGCCTCTCATTACTCATTACTTGTCGGCTAGCATCTGTTTCAATAAGCTTTTTGTTCAGCTCAGGCGATTTTGCGGGCTGGAGCACCAGGCAGAGTAATGTACCTAGTTACCACTGGCGCGCAAGTGTGTCAGCCAACGCGGATCAACGAGGTGGGTATCGCAGCTCCAAGCAACAATCCCAGGCGACAAATTTCCAAAGGCGAGCCTGAAAACATGGTTGCATCCTTTTCCGGCGGTAAGCCTAGTGGATTATTCTGGTTCAAAGTTGGGGCGTGCTCCCAAACTGCGTCAAAATGACCACCTCCTCGTCATTGACGCTAGGTACTTGCGCCCGCCCTCACTGTGTCTGGTCTGCGCGAAACTATGACCCCCAGGCAAAATGGATGGTGGCCACCAAGGTCATATCACCAACCCAGTCAAGCATTCGTCAACTTATCAAAGGTACTAAGCTTTATCATGCCTACGTTTTAGAATTCTTCTCATTTAATAGTTATAAAAAATTCTGTTATCTCATAATAGACCTCTACATAGAGTCCGCCAGAGTTGGCCTGACCAAGGTAAGGAATTACCAGCAGCACGTTATTTCTACCGTGCCTCTATTATAGAATAGGCCACCAGTTAGCAGGATTGGTGCTGAGCCCTTTCATCAGTATCCAGCGCAAGACCTGAATTCAGCTCCATTGCAGAATGCGGGCGTTGACAGGGCGCCTCTGGTGCTCTTTTAAGTGGAGATGGGACTCGATCAGCACAACCTTGGGTTTGTTTCCTCTCAATTTCTCTGCTCTTTTAAGGGATTCTGAGTTTACTTAAAAGTACAGACAAGAGCGGAAAGAATGTCCCTCTTTTGTTCAATAAAAGGAGAATTGCGGGAGCCTGTTGTGACCAGTTGCTGTGGAGCCGCCCTGGCCTCACCCAGGAACCTTTCATGTACCTCCTGACCCTGCGGAAGGACCTTTGGTCATTCCTTAAGCAACAGAACAAAAAGCAACTTCTGGCTGTAACATTTTTAACTCGGTTCGAATCGCTACAATCCGTATTGTGCTCGCCCATTTGCGAAGAATGTATGGCCTCAAAAGCGTCGCAGAGGAGGCCCCCAACTGCCATTTGCTTTACATCCCCTGCGAGCGCGAGATCTAATCTCAACTGAGATCCGCTAAATTGGTGGCAAATGGCGCCAATTTTGGTGGGAATAAGGATTCTTGCCCGTGGAAATAGAGTTTGCAGTGGCCATGCAGCCCTACAGCCGGCCCTTCAAGTGTCTCGCTCACTGTCTCACACACTCATGGGGTTGTGTAAAGCTACAAAATTATAATTGTACATTATAATTCAGCATATAGGGATCACGCATGCATAGTTGGGTTACGTATGCAGCCACCACCGGTACAATAACTAGTACAGTAAAACGCGTGTTTATGATGCTTAAAGTTAGGGCAGGGGCCACTTTCGAGAACACAGCTGCGTAGCTGATAGCCCAGGCGTAACGTCAGGCAATTCACATCATATCTTTTTGAGCAAGCATGCTCAAACAACCTCAACTGTTATTAGTGGATGCTATCTTGCTGCTTTTCAGTCTGACATTATCGGCTGTCGCGCTCATGCCTTCCTGTCTGCTCCGGCTCCGGCTCTTGCCCACCGCCGACATTGTCTCCACAGCGCCTCACGGCCCCAGCATTGGTGGTTTTCTGGCTGTACAAGCAGCCTGGTGCTCCAGCCAAAAGCGCGTCCTCTCCTTGCCCAATGGTCCCCAATTCGTTAGTGTCTTTTCTCCCCATCAGCTTCTGTAACACATATTTCACGCTAGAGCTGTTATTTCGACAGAGTTTGGAAACTGCATGATCATGTCTATATAAACTAACAAGCAGCGAGTGTACAATTATAGACCGTTGTATCGACTTGCTTCTGCATTTCTCTGCACTGATAGCGTGAAATAGCACTCTTATCAAGAAGGAATTTGTGACTTAAAGAAGAGAGAGACAGTTAAGGAGGGAGACGTTGATAAGACCACCCTTAGAGCTTGTGTCAGCATTTTCTACATGTAGCATGCGACTTGTCAATGTTCACTCACAATAGCATCAGTCTTGCAGCAGTAAACCTCCTGGTTGGAGTTGCAAGTATTTCCAATGGCAAGTACGTTGCAGGCAAGCTGGCCAAGGATAGGAATGGCAGAGTTACAGCACGTAACCCTTCCGTTGTTGTCGCCATTGTTGTTGCAGGTACCGCCGGATGGCTTGTCGTGGTCGCCGGTGCGTCGTTCCATCCCGGTGGGAGAAGCAACAGCAACAGCAGCGAGGGCAACAGCAGCAATGGAGAACTTCATTTTGGAAAGTGGAAAGGGTGAGCAGAAAGGTGCTTGTAAAGGCTAGTAAGTTGATAAAATGAGATTGTAGCTCGTGGAGTGCTGATAGGTCTGAGTCGATGGCTAGAGAAGAGACGAGGGAGGAATTTTATAGTTTCTCGAGAGTGGTGAGGGACCAATCAACTGCTTCAGCAAAACGCTTGCTTCGGAATAGGAATTGGATGTTGCAGCGTCGTATTGATATCTGCCGACCATAAGAATTTGTGGCTTCGACTCTTGTGCAAGCCATACATTCTAGACTCTCTATGACATGGATTTTTGACAAGATGATTGAACTCTCACAGTAGTGCCGGTTGTACCAAGAGATCTGCGAGCTGATAATTGGGGGGCGGCCGACACTCCGAGGTGGTCATATGAATTGCTGATGGCCTGCGAGGTGAAGGGCCGCCTTGGCAAAAGTCTGCCACTCTGTTGCTCGACAGTCTGGTTTCGAGGAAAGACCAATTCCAAGCTAGAGTTTAGTCTTTACAATGTACGACTGGTTCGTCTGCGTTTGTTTGAACGACCTTGATCAATTACAGAAAGGGTAGCTGGTCAAACTATCAGGTCCGTCTCTAAGAATGAGAGGCATTTTCTCGGTCGGGCCATCGTCGCGGCCGATTACTTGGTCATTTCGCTGGCTTCGTCAAAACATTGGAGCAGCTTGCATCGCAGCGTCGCATAGAGACGCCACTCAATAAATGCTGATCTTCAGCCTCCTGCATTCGGGCCGAGAAGAGGAGAAAAGAGAAGAAAGAATCGGGCATTGGCCTAGGGCAGCGTTCAGCGCAGAAGCGTGCGCACAAGAAAGGCTTTACGTCATTGTGAGTGCGGCGATACATAACTCTGAAATTAAAGCTTCGGCATTCCCCCTTCCGTCTAATGACTGACGATTTAAAGTTCATAGGACAGACGGCATAAGGTGGGATTGAGTTTGACTATTTATAGCTCACAGGACAGACAATAGAAGGTGGGATGAAGTTTGAGGGGGGGTTACAACCGCTTAAGCTGCTTGAGGACGGGTGTCGAGTGCCTGTCTAATAAGTTCTGCGTGGTTGTCAGGTTGTCAGAATATACAGCGTCTCAAGGTCGTGACATGATCGAAAGAAAGTATCGTGCGAGAGTCAGCTGTGAGAGCCACATATACACTCGAGGTTGAACTTGTACTCGCCCAGATGTGCGGCTGATGTGACTGTTTTGAGCCCACTCGTGACGATCTCATACTAACGCATCTATATGCTCGGGAGAGAATGCTGCCGAGCCGCTTTACGCTGCCAGGTGTGCCCACCCTGGCTACTCGGGCTGCATTTGTGGCTTGCCTACAACGTTCAGCTTAGGGGCTAAGCCGGCCACGCGGCGAAAAGGCTCCGCTTGCATCACGAAATCGACCAGAAAACAAACTTTTTTTCGGATTAGATTGCGGGTTGTTCGCAACGGATCCTCGCTCCCGGAGGATGCCTGCGGGTATGTATTCCCGCACAGGGTCGTCTCTGTCTGTGCTTACTTTATTTTTGTGGGGGAGACTAGATCTCTTTATGTGGCAAGGCTATAACGCGGCCACTCGCAAGTCGTAGCATAAAGCCAGTATAATTGACTATTATACTGTCACCCTCCATTAGCTGTAGCTTCTGACAAGGCTGCGAGAAGATGCTAGGCCAGCAATGATGAGGTTGTGGCGAATATTCTACTACGTAGTGCCTGAGGCTGCAATACGTGAGTCATAGCCCACCAAGACGGCTTAAGTTGTTGCACTCAATTGCGAACCAGAAGCGCCAAAAATGGGTGTGGGCCGGCCAATCTGTTAATCTGGGCCATCAAAAGATCTAGTCATCTAAACATAGTGCAAAGATATTACCGAAGAGGAGCGGACAAATCTTTGAGCCCGTTCGCTGCATATCAATATTAAAAAATTGTATGGTTAGGCATCGTAGCGCGAAAACAGGCCTGCATCGAGTTGCCCTGGCCTCAACCCTGGTCAGTATCCACTGTCTTCAAAAGCGGCCGCCCGAAAATGCACAAGTTGACGCAAGAAAGACGGGGACTTTGATGGTTGATTTTTACTGCAATGCACAGTAAAGTTTGAACGCATGTCTTTAGACTGCACTCGGGCGTAAGACGGCGGCGTGCTATCAGCAATATGAAAGACATCCTTTGCAGGATCTTGTCCCCAAAGCTAGGAGGAGGATTGGTGCTGTTGGGTACATCGGGCTGAAGTACCTAGAAAGGGGAAACTCCTGGGAATAGGGGAATTTTGGGGCGGGGATTCAAGGGTATATAGAAAAACCCACTGATGCAGAATTATACTCCCACTAAAACAACAGCGGCCTAGTGGTGCCCAAAGAGGAAGATACTTCAGCAGAAGTACCTCTGCCACAAAGCGCCTTATCAAGGCCATATTCAGCGGTTCCTCTGCTAAAAGGGAGCAATTATTAGAGGTAGGCGCTTTGAGTAGTTGGTAGAATTGGCGTATATAGCGGTATTGAGGAGCATTGATCGATATCGATTAGAGATCGACTGAATTCTAGTCCGTGATCCACTATATTGATTGGCCGAAGATTCCAATAGATCCTCCAATATAGACTATAACAGGTCGTCAACCTCGTAATTATCGCCATCCTGCATTTATTCAATGGTCCGCTCCTTTGCCTCGACGCAGCGAATTCGAGCACAGCAGCTGTATCATGGCTTCTCGACCGCGGCGTGGCTCTGGAAGGGTGTTCAACAGCCGAGCCTCTGAAGGTAGGCAAGAGAAGGAAATATTCCAACCATATCGTGTAACGCCAAGAAATCCTCTTTCTTTTTCTTTTTCTCATCTGGTCTCGCGAATGAAGAGACAAGCTCGACTGGAAAGACTGCAGTTCATTCATGGGTGATTGGTAGCTGCGGGCCTGACTCGTTCCACACACACACACACGCCAGCACAAAGCTCACACCAGGCCGCTCAGCGTATGGCAAAATAGGCTCTCTGCAAATCACGGCAGTCGTAGGTATCTGTGTGTGGCACCGCTTCTTCGTGCAGTCGGTTTAGCTCTTCGTTGGCAACAGCCTTGCAGTCCTTCAACGATCTCGCCTTCTGGCTCACTGCACACGCGTTCATTGGTCTCATTCTTTATTTTATCCCAACATTTCTTACTTTATTTTCTTTCGGATAACACCCAAAAGCATCATGTAGAGCCCTCCTCCATCTCGGGGTCGGCGCTCAAAGGTACCTGACCTGCTCATGGCACTATTAGAGCGCCTTGCTTTATCCTGCGTCTATCAACCCTGCATATGTCTGGCGAAACTCGGTTGACGACCGTACCCAGCTGGTAGCAGAACTCGCGCTAACAATTCTCGCTGTACGGTACAGTGCACAAATTTTGCCTGCGCACTGTACTATTCCAGTGTTTTGCGCAACGTCTACAAAAGCCAACCATTGCATTTCATGCCGAAAATATTTATACAGGTAGCTTTCTGCCATCATTCATATTGTAATTTTCCCTTTCAAATGCGCGAAATTTCCTGTTCAGCGCATCGTTGAGGCGTGGTCACGTGCAGGCGCATTGCACTCGCCCAAAGCGTCATTCTTGGGTGTTTTGTCGACCCGTCTTCCTTGATTCTGTGCTCAACTATATATATATATATATTCCTTTTGCCCTTCTTCTTTTAGATTGATAAAATCGCTATTGTTTGAGTGACGCAGTCAAGCAGGGCCATGGAATCCATTCTCGGCCTCGTAGGGAAGCCGTGCAACGCGATTCAGAAAAGAGACTATTTCACCGATTCGGTATCTAGCGTTGTAAAATTCTCAAATCACCCTTGCGGTGCTCCGAAATGCTTGCCTACTTCGGCTCTTATTAGCGCCGTACCTTTCTCAGCGCGCGTTATGTATTTTGACGGTTACTCCAATTGTTCGGCTAGTCTAGTCGAGTCTGATGATTATGTATTATTAGCAATTATTAGCAATTATTAGCAATTAGTATTTTCTTGTGAATTTGCCCTGCTTTTGATCTTTTCTCTCCTCTGATGCCAACTTGTTTTCTCATTCCAATTCTTTTCTTTGTCAGGGAAATGCAGTTGCCACGGCCCGTGCCCGTGCCACGAGCACCAACAATTTTTTGAGAGCCCTATGGCGCTAGCCACGAGATCGTGAAAGCCCTGAGAGTTTGACAACGCCAAGGGCTGAATCACAGAATAGTCTTCCACTATTGAGCGGCTAGTGTTGTCAAAATCTCAAATCGCGTTATTAGCGTTTAACCCCGGGATAATACGCAAATCTCAGTCCTCACGTTTGAGGAACACGTTACTACGCCCGCCGTTTGTGGATCCATCAGCAATACGTACCTACGCCGCTCACTAGGAATAAAAACCCACCATAGCCCCTATATGTCGATTTTGTTTCCTCTCGTCTCAACAGGGCTGGGTGCTATTTTTAAACCCGCCGGGGAAGAGGCTGGCTTTTCCCGGCGGGGATGGCCCCGGGGTAACCCCCGGATCCATTTGGCTTGTGCCAGGCAGACAAGGCAGAAACTCCAAGGCAGAAACTCCAAGGCAGAAACTCCAAGGCAGAAACTCCAAGCCAGTAATAGCTTTTTTCTTTTCGCCTGTCGAGTGTGACTGCTAATTTCTCACCACTCCACTTTTTCCGGTGCATTTTGGCGTCGTGGCTTGAGGCTTGGCGTCTCAGGGTAAAGACAGTAGGATAGCAAAGTGGAAAAAGTCAAGCCTCGTGATGGATTGTTGCTCTGGCCACGGCGGCGCGTGCATGGGTCAACTATGTGAACGCGTAAAGTTACACGCGTTTTCGCGTTGCATATTTTGTCCCGTCATTTTCTTTCCACTTCGGGAGATGGCACTTACGAATACGTATGTGACCATGTTGGTTGTGTTGGTTGGCCCACGCACTGTTACTACACGATCATGCCATGATGCTCAATGCTCGGGTTACATGTATATCAACTATATATTCTTTTTTGTAATTAAATTTGAGAAATTATTACAAATGGAAGTGGTATCGCTAGAGTTGCTTCAAAGAGGCGTCAAGACTCAGACTGGTCCGCCTTTAAAACTGCATGCTTTAGTTCTTCGATTTGTAGCTGAAGCATCAGAACATTCCCTTTCCCTTCATTCTCAGCTTCCCATTCATCAATTATATCCATCACATCCATCTTTAGGTGCCCCAGCTCAAAGTCATCTCCATCTTGCAACTCCCATCGACTGCGTAACCCTGCCCCGAGCAACTTAAATCTGAATCCTCTAAACTCAGGGCTCAGTTTCAAGGGTATTTCTTGTTTGATCTTTGCCATTGTTAAATTTTCAAATGCCTCTGTTGGTCTCCAAACTGTGCGCTCTGATTTCGGTCCTCCGATTGCGACCAGCCGAAGCGCCGACTTAGTAGCTTGTGGTGGTGTCTCGCTGCAAGTTTTGGCGAGCCCGCCAGTAGGGTTCTCTTGCATTTTAGCAGCAGACTGAGGGTCAACCTTTGGCTGCTTTTCGGTATCTTCTTGCACGGTAGTAGTGTGGTTGGGGCTCACACGTGATGAAGCGCGCACGGCAGGCACAGGACTCATTGTGTTGGGTCGTGCAGTAACATTTCGACTGGGCTCAGCAGAGGCGGTCGCCTTCTCCGTGCTCTGGAGAGGGATATTACAGGTAGTTGGCCACTCATGAGACCCCATATCAGGAGCGGGAGGACTGGTAGGACGCCTTGGTTGTGGGAATTGAAGCTCTGTATCCGAGAACACTCCCATCGGCGCCTCTGGAACACGTACTCTGTATTCCAAGGCCTCCAGTATCCGTGCGCGCTGCTCGCCAGGTGATTCTTGGGGATACATTGCGTTTACACGTTTGAACAAGTCGGTCTTTTGACCTGTTGCTCCAGTGGCAGCCTTGTTTGCTGCCACGGTCTTTGGTGGTACTTCCGGTGCCTTCTCTCGTCTTGCACGGGATAACACTTCTGCATGTGTCTCATTTGGCGAAGGCCGTTCCAGAGGCACCGTTACCGTAACTGCTGAGCCAGGCTCGATGGCAGGCTCCTCCGATGGATCCGATACATACGGTTGCCGATAATATGGTGTCGGCTGGGATGCATAATCAGCCGCAGACACTGTTGAGGACACTGATGTAAGCCCCAGCACTCGTCCCGATAGAGGTTCTTGCCCAGGTGCTAGGTTTGTCTCTGACACAGAAGCTTCCCCCGCCAAAGAGGTTGCCTCCGGTGCATTTTCTGGTGCAGGCTGTGTTCTGGCCTCTGCAGTCGGCTCTTGTCCCAAGCTTCTCTCAATGTCAGGTATTAACTCTGGTGCGACCGTTGTTGCGGTATCGCTGGTGGCACCTGCTGTGATCTGCATTGTCTCTGTTGCCCTGGTTGCTTCTGCTCTTGTCCCACTTGAATTGCTTTGTGGAATGTCATCCACGCCTGCCAACAGACAGTGTGCAATAAAATCATCACTCAGGCGCTCAAAACGCTGACTTCTCGGTCGACTCGACTTTCGTTGTGGGGTCGGCGGTGATTTATTGCCTTCTCGTCGATGTGTAGAGGCACATATCTTGATTTTCTTCCTCGGGTGGTATGTACTGTCTTTGATCACACGTTTTATACCAGACAAGGCTGCCGCTGTTGCATGATGTTGATTTCTGATGGGTCCAGTCGAAGATACCAATGCTGGCACATCGATTGACGGCTTCTATTTCTCCACGTTAGCTATACATTAGGTAGTTGACGAGACGAAAGCGTTCGAACTTACAGGAACTGATGGTGTATCTGGCACGGCGTATGGATCTTCTGGATTCACACCATTCGTCGATGATTTCTGGACGTTTTGTCGTGCAATTGGCGTCTTCTCTGAGGCAACATTGACTGGACGAGGGCTTGTCTGGTCTTGAGAAGTCGTAGCATTGGCATGCCTAGAGGTGCTCACTATGGCGGCTTGTGGTCGTGCTTGCACGTTTTCTGCCGGGGGAGGGGTCTCTTGGCTGTTTTCAGTTTCAAGATCGATGGGGTCATTGACGCTGGATCCGCGTGCACCTTGTCCAGTGTTTCTGGGCTGCTCCGTGCAATCTGCCGAACCTTGGTGCGATCCGGGTCCGTGTTTTGATTTTTTCCGATGATTGCCATGGGACTGCTGATTTGTTACGAGAAACAAAACCGTCATGAGCCGTTTAATTCTGTAATAGTTAGCAGGGCATAAATTGTAGGGTGCGGAGGTGCTCACTGCTTTTCGTGGCTGTTGTATTGAAGTCTATTTGCGTTGTGATGGTTTGGATCACTCGGCCAGTAAAAATTCCCATGAGTGTCAAAAAATGCAGAAGCCATGTCCTGGACGCCGATAATATCTTCTCTGCATCTTCGATCAATAAACTGCGACCCCTCGACACCGTGTCTGCTCTTGTAGCGCTTGATGAAGCTGCGGCAGTCTTCGGAAAACACCTTGCAACGCTCCTCTTTGGGGTCTCCGTAGCCAAGAAGTGTTTTCAAATCCCGGATGCCGGGATTTTTTGCACCTCTTGCTCCCATGGTGCGTTGCAAGTTGTTGTTCAACAACACAGCGAGTCGCAAAGTGATATGTGGTGAGAGGAACTGCTTCAAAAATGAAATAGAAGTCTGTAGCGTAAGAGTGCAATATAAGGGGGGTAGAGGAAGGTAGGAGCAGAACGGGGACGTGAGTGGGTGGCCGCTGGGTAGCTGACCTGGCTGTGTGGGTGACGGCCACTGCGCCGTCCAACGGGTCTACCAGCACTTTCTATTCTCTCCCACCAGGCACGAGGACATGGACGCAAGAGCCAACTGAACAAGGGGCTGGCTTCTACTCCATAGCTACGCAGTCAACCCTCAGCGCGTGGCTCCTGCAAGAGTCTGCCTTCGCCGCGTGTATCTCCACCCACACCTAAGCTTGTCATGCAGGTGAACCCCATTTGGGACCAGGAGGCCGTTCAAGCTGGCCGGCGGCCGCTTCTGGCCGGAAGACGGTTAATTACAGGTTTTT
Source organism: Aphanocladium album (assembly GCA_029218145.1). Lineage (NCBI taxonomy): Eukaryota > Fungi > Ascomycota > Sordariomycetes > Hypocreales > Aphanocladium > Aphanocladium album. The sequence continues at coordinate 88,839 of JARDXD010001721.1, forward strand.
CTTGTTCTCTCAGGTGACTTTTATAGTCCTGAGGCTCACGCAGTCTCCTGCGGGCCGCTATGTGGTATTTAACCCCCTTTACACCTATCAACTCTCTCTCTCAGCTATTCCTCCTGCTTGCTCTTTATCGTCTTACTGGCAACGTTTGTCAATATACCCATCTCTTTTTTACTTATTTCAAGATGATTTCGAGCGTCTTTGACCATTTCAGCATTGTTGGAGCCTTTTTCGGTCCAGATGGCTGGCGTTCCGTACTCTGGTTGGCTCTGTGGACAGGATGGTACGGGCTGTGTCTGGCCGCTGCAATATCCGTATTGGTCCGGGTGCAAAAGGCAATGTCTAGCACCTTGGAGACCAAGGGCCCAGAAACTGGTTCTGCATTGGGTGTCGTCAACGCAGCGACACAGACCCCGCCCGTGACTTGTACGAACGAATCGACGCCGCTACAAGGCCACCATTTCCGCCGAGGCAATCAAGAGCAACATCACGGTCTTTTGAACCTGAATTTCGCGTCGCCCAATTTCTCTGGTGGGCTCAAGGACGTTCGACTCAACGAGCTGGGGCTCGAGGTTCACATCGTCCAGGTAAGGCAATTATCACGAGATCTCGCCAATCTATATACTAGCTCTGGACGCCAAGGATCGTCAACGCTCGCCAGGTGGATGCGCGCCGCCTAATTAGGACCTCGGGTAGCATCCGGCTCCATTGTAACTCACCACTATGTCAGCCCTATGTACTAACTTAATTCCTTTTTCGCGGTCTCTCTGTCGCAGAACAAGTTTGCTTTGAGGCGTATTCCCATATTGGGGCCTCCACCCGTTTACGCCGAGTAATGCGAAATCGATCGGATTGCCGCAGCAGCGATACGACGAATACGCGCGCGCACAACCCCCTCGTCAATTCCGAATACCCTGATACCCTGATACCCTGATACCACCCAAAAAAAAAAAAAACGGCGACTGTCACTTGTACGACAGAGAACGCAGAAGCCGCTTGACGAGCCACGCCGTCAACGGCGGCTGTACCCGCAACTTTATTCCCCCAATAAATAATTCTTCGTTTGCAGCGGATTGGAGCAATGATGGGCCGCCTCTGGCGCAAGACCAATCTGTGCTACAAACCCATCGTCAACCGAGGGAGACGCTTCGCCGTCGGGATACCTACCGCCTGTCCGAGGGACATCCTTCCAAGGAAACGAAGAGATAAAAAAAATTGCATCCACTCCCGAGCGAAAATAATAGGAGAATCGAAAGAGGCTCCGGATTAGGAGAAAAAATAGAACAAGACGGATTTTTATGAAATAGCGAGATGGTTACCATTCTTTCTTGTGATCAGTGCCACACACGCTGGCAGGCGAGGTGAGCTTCTCCACGCAAGCCAGTTTCGCAGGCGGGCGCAAAAGCACAGCACAGGCGTTTACTAAGTGCGATTCTCCGCAAATAATTAATGTTTCCTGTGTCGCTTGCTATAGACAGTTAGAATACACCAGAAATTGGAGGCTTTTATACCAATCTATCCCGCTTTACCCAGCCCTTCTCTGTCTGTCTTCTTCAGCGCTTACCTGCTGCTAAGAAGCGCTACTACTACTACATGTCGCTAGAGCCGGCTCGTCCAATCTGCCCTACAGTTCTGGTCAAGAGGCAATCTCTCAACCAGACCTTTCTCCCATTGTGTATTAGCTTATATCTAGGGTCAGATGAGGCCGATACAGTATCGGGCACCCCCCAGCCAGAAACAGCGCTTGGAAAACGCCGCACGCTGGCCGTTCGTCAACTCTTGCCACACAACTGAGCAGTCACAAGTATTGTGCTCTAAGTGACTGCACGTGCTTACAATGGCCACTAGTTAGTTATTGGTAGAAGCGTCCCAGCGTTCTATACGTACAGAACAGCCCAGCTTTTTACCATCGCCCCAGGCTGCTCGGTAATACGAAGGACAGCGTGGCAATATGCGGTATTCTGCTCAATGGGCCACATTGTAGTTTACCTTTTTTTTTCTACTTTATTCATTCCAACAATGCTGATAGTTGCCACATTCCACAGAAACCTCTTCACGATGATCAACGCATTCATACGCGCAATGCACCAAGGTCACGACAACAAGCTGATATGATTATAGGCTTTCAATTCGCCTTCTTACTGCTGTCATTGCTGGTCTCTTTTCGCGCCGCAATTCGTAGCTACCTCAAATCTCGACGATTTTGCCACCAAGATTTCCACACAGTGCCAAAACTGCAGGGCCAGATTTGGGAATTATCGCCATTTTATTCAGTCGTGTGCTTTGAGTTCTTTGTTTAAAAGTCTATCAAGCTGGAATGGCAATTTTCACATTTTCGTGGAGTATGCAGCGTGACTTTTTGTTGGCTGGATTGCGACCACATTGTGTCCCGGCGCAACGTGGCGCACGTGCTGCAAGACTGTAGCACCGTACAATAGATCACACGTTTGCGTGATGCACATTTGGTTATTCGTAGCTGCTAGTACAATGGTCAAAACACAACAGACTGCCTGAATTCAAATATATTGTTTTCTTTATTCTGTCGTTGGGAATCTCTTGGACGTTTAGTAACCAGGTAAATAAACGGCAAAGTAATTGGCTCCAAACAGGAAAATCACATTTAGGCCATGACTATTGCTGCCACAAATCTACCTACCGCCAAAAAAAAATTAAGCAATATGAGACATGTGGCAAAGTTGGAGGTAGAAAATATGTGGGAAAACTGTACCATAGGAATTGTGTAGAAGACGCAGAGGATACAAAAAATGGTTGATCAAAATGAGAGAAATTCTCATCAGGCTCCTAGCCAGGTCAATTTTTTTTTTCTCTTTCTAATTTTGATTTGACTACTTTGTTCTTTGGTGACATGCCTGGTCAAAAAGCGCTTGCTATTTTTGTGGGCAGATTGATGATGCCCAATGGCTGCCAGAGGGGGCGGTCGGCTGTTGTCGCTTTGTCTGCCATTATGCAGCGAGCAATCCCAGCACCAGAAAAATTGCATAATCAAAAAGAGGCTGGTTATTGATTAAATCTTGGCGGATTGGTGCCAGAAGCAATCATCTCAACTGCATCGTGCTGTGCCAGTGTCGTGACTACACCAAGTGCAAGTGCTCATAGAGTGGAGTGTCTGCCAAGCCATGCAACACATCGAAGAATGGCCACGCGTATCCAAGGGGAATTGCTGTAAAAGATCAACGGTTGAGTTGACTAAGAATACATTGCCGTTTATCGCAACATCTTAGATCTTCAGTTTTCCTTCCCACTAGAGTAAATACTTGGTCGCTGACTCTACTCTTGATCATGAGAGTTCCTTCAAAGGACAGTACGCTCTCCAATGCCCTTACAAATTCTTCCAGTCTCAAGTATATAAACAGCATCGCTCATTTACAGCAGTGCATGGTCATCTCCTTCAGCTCATGTTGCATAGCAAGCCTTGCCTGGCGCAACATTTCAGGCTCGCTCATTCAACACGCGGCTTGCAAGCTACTCGGCTTGGCTCCTGAGCGCTCCGACAGATGCAAAACTGCTTCACGCGGAGTAGAATCTGCTTAGTTTTCGGTCTGCTCATACCGCGCGGTCTCTTTTTTTTTCAGTCCAGTCACTCGCACTTTGCTACACTCCCATGAAC